>CM033470.1:104868230-105086459 GCA_019447015.1 Hymenochirus boettgeri | reverse complement strand
TATTTCCAAAAACCACTAATTCTTGAATATTCTATTTCCAAAAACCACTAATTCTTGAATATTCAATTTCTAAAATTCAATAATTATTGAAAATTCTGAAACATTTCTTCAATCTGAAAAATCTGTGAGTTCTGTCAAAACTTCAGAACTGTCAGATCCGAATGAGACACGGGTTTAACTCCGAACCAGAATTCTCTTTTCATCATTACTACTTACATCTTTAATTTCTATTAATTTCCTGTTGCAGATCAACATCTCTAAAGAAAACTAAATATCAGAATTTTCTATTGTAAAATAAGCTTTATTTGTTAAGTGATACAAGCTCAATAACCCTATTTACCCAGCAGGCTAAGACAATAAAAAACATAAAATTCAGCCATCTGTTTGAACAACAAACAGTATGGCATCCGGCTCACCGACGGAAAGCTAGAAACAACAATAACTTTATGGAAGAAATGATCAAACAGTCATTGAATGTAGGTCAGACAGAAACAGATAAACAATGGAAGTGTCTAAAGGAATTACTTTGTTTATTTATTTTTGCTCCCAAAGAAAACAAGCAAGCTGTTCTTTGAACAGACAACAGGACTGTGATACTAAAATAATGTTACTAAAATGAGACTGAATTTGTAAAACTCTCCTCTAGATGGAGCTTGAACACAGATTATCATTGCATCTCATGTCAGATGCAAGACATGTACTGATAATGTCAAGCACCCGTGGAGATCCGAGCATCGCTGCATGGAGATAGACATCACATGTAACCGGTTTCGAAGTCACAGAGCAGCAGCAAACAGTTATGAATTGTTTGATTGCCGGGAAAGACATCAAATATTTTGACGTTGCAGTCTTCTATCTGAAATCTGCAGACCTGGGAGAATTTCATAATTATACTGGTTTGTTTTTAGAGATTAAGCACTTTATTATCCTTTTTTTCTAAATGAAATTATTTAATAAATCTATTATTTTAATTACTCTAAGCAATTTATTTTACTTTCACTATTTTACTCTCAGCATAACTGGTAACTGACCTAACAGTCCCATAAATGCAAGCAGATAATATTACGTTTAAATTAAATGTAAAAGAATGTGCAGTCTGGTCCTTAAGGGATTAGACAATGCAGTGCAATTATTTTAAATGTAGCCATTTGGAAACACTGCAACAAGGTCAGGTGCTCATGCAAAGTACAGCCATAGCTGAACATATTACTGGTATAGACCCTGACAGCCACAAATCAAAAGGATTTCATTATGGTTCATCATTTCAGCTACATAACCTTTGTCAAGAGCATACAGCCAGCAAGAAACTGAAAACTTGTTATGAATGCTAATTAAGTACAGAGCCAAAGGGGTCAAGAGCCCCGTTCTGGCGGCCAGAACAAAGCCAAAAGCATCCAGATCCCCGTTCCGGCAGCCAGAACAAAGTCAAAAGCATCCAGACCCCAGTTACGGCAGCTAGAACAGAGCCAAAGGGGTCCAGACCCCCGTTCCGGCGGCCAGAACAAAGCCAAAAGCATCCAGACCCCCGTTCCGGCAGCCAGAACAGAGCCAAAGGGGTCCAGACCCACGTTCTGGCGACCAGAACAGAGCCAAAAGCATCCAGACTCCTGTTCCGGCAGCCAGAAAAGAGCCAAAGGGGTCCAGACCCCCGTTCCGGCAGCCGGAACAGAGCCAAAAGCATCCAGACCCCCGTTCCGGCAGCCAGAACAAAGTCAAAAGCATCCAGACCCCCGTTCCGGCCACCAGTACAGAGCCAAAGGGGTCCAGACCCCTGCTCCGGCTGTCACAACAGAGCCAAAAGCATCCAGGCCCCCAGTCCGGCAGCCATAACAGTGCCAAAAGCATCCAGACCCCTGTTCCGGCAGCCAGAACGGACCCAAAAGCATCCAGACCCCCGTTCCAGCAGCCAGAACAGAGTCAAAGGGGTCCAGACCCCCGTTCCGGCGGCCAGAACAGAGCCAAAACCATCCAGACCCCCGTTCCGGCAGCCAGAACAGAGCCAAAAGAATCCAGAACCCCATTCCGGCAGCCAGAACAGAGATAAAGGGGTCCGGACTCATGTTCCGGCGGCCAGAACAGAGCCAAAGGGGTCCAGACCCCAGTTTCGGCAGCCAGAACAGAGCCAAAGGGGTCCAGACCCCCGTTCCGGCGGCCAGAACAAAGCCAAAAGCATCCAGACCCCCGTTCCGGCAGCCAGAACAAAGTCAAAAACATCCAGACCCCTGTTCCGGCAACCAGAACAGAGCCAAAGGGGTCCAGACCCCCATTTCGGCGGCCAGAACAAAGCCAAAAGCATCCAGACCCCCGTTCCGGCAGCCAGAACAAAGTCAAAAGTATCCAGACCCCCGTTCCGGCCACCAGTACAGAGCCAAAGGGGTCCAGACCCCTGTTCCGGCTGCCACAACAGAGCCAAAAGCATCCAGGCCCCCAGTCCGGCAGCCATAACAGTGCCAAAAGCATCCAGACCCCTGTTCCGGCAGCCAGAACGAACCCAAAAGCATCCAGACCCCCGTTCCAGCAGCCAGAACAGAGCCAAATAATAAATTGGTGTAATTTTAATGTCTTACGATAGGTGGCGCTGTTCATTTTCTGTTCCGGTTCCGGCGACTGTTCCGGTTTTTACCTAGTCCCTGTCACTACATCTATGAGGGAATGGCAGAGGAATGTGTGTATAAATGTTTTCGCTGCGATACTTTTCGCTCTTTATCGCGCCCGTTCGCCTTTTTCAGCCGCAAAGTGTGTTTTTTTCGCTTTATGGCGCTATTTTCGCTGCGATGTGCTGCGCTAATTATTTGGCGAAAAAGACAATCCTTTATAAATATGCCCCTTAGTCCTGATGTGAAATCTGTGTCTCCATAACCCCCATCACTCATCTCTCTTAAAAAACCAATCCTATAATAATTCCATAAGATTTACCACCTAATAAACTCCTTTTGAATTTCCTGTTTGCACTGATATCTACATGAATAGGAAAGGACTGCAAGGTTATGTGGAGGTTGGAAGCTGTACTCAATACCTATTGGAAGTTTGGGAATTCTAGGAAAGCCTGGAAATGGTCAGAAAGCTCTAAATAATACACTAAATACTATCTGGGAGATTCAATAAAAGCTCTTATAGTTTAAAATGGTGCTAATTTTGCCCCAACCAATCAGATGTTAGCTTTCAAATGTTAAATAAGATCTGATTGGTTGGGGCAAAATTAGCACCATTTTAAACGATAAGAACTTTTATTGAATAACCCTGTATGTAAGTATAGATTATAACAAGCTGTAAAATATATATTTTTTTATTATGCTATTTTTTAATCCCTAATACAACTGCCATAATAATATAATATAATGCTGAGCTTATTAACTGCAATAAACATGTTGCTTTTGTTAGACCTTTGGTATAATTGGACAATTTTATTAGATCCCAGTTTACTGGTGTGTTACCTGAATGATAGTGTACTAGTCTGGGAATTGGCAAGAATGGTAAAAGAAACATTTCCAAGGTGGAAGGAACTTTGCAGCGTTGTTATGAATCTTGTTGCTTACCCTTTAAGGAAGTCTAGCATTGCACTACAGTCCTTCTATCTCTCACAGATGCAAATTACCACAATCAAAACCTTATGTGTGACCCTCAATTTACTGTGATCTGGTTGCCAACTTGAAATCTATTTCTAGTAACTGTGCTAATGTCTCTCATCAGTGCCTTTCCCATGGACGCTCAATACCAAACATGCATAAAACATGAAAGATAAGACACCAAAGGGAAATTGTGTGTATTGGGATCAGTGTAAAAGATCTGTTAAATCTCTTCAATCCTAACGTGACCTCCCACGGTTCCCTGCATTAAAATTATGGCTTTTTTGGTGGCCTACACTGAGCATGTCTAATGAAACAAAAACAGCATTAATCAGAGAAAAAATTGTGTGCTCCTCATTAATATTTCAAGAAAGGGAATATTTTTGTATGAATGTGTCATAGGTTCGCACTGTGAAAAACAGACACTCTTCTAACGAAATTCTGTAAAGGACTATTTATATTTAGCAATGTGATTAAAAGCTGCAGGGCTGTCCTATTTAATCCCATGGGTATCTTATTTCCAGCCCAATAAGTTTGCATTGATTTGCTCTGTGGAGGAACATTTGTTGATTAAACCGTAAATTTCTATCGATGTATGCTAAGCAGAATGATTTGCTTTCTATAAAGTAGAGTGGGACCAGACTGGTTTCTTGGTAAATATCTTGTTTTCTTTGCATATCTTTACCACTGTGATGGATTGGTCAAATATTACATTTGCTTTTTGTAAACTTTTTTTTTTTGTATGCTGACAGTTCCACAGTAAATATCATATATCTGTTTTCAATTTTGGAGCAAATAAATCACAATTTAAGAGTTAAAGTTAAAGGAGAACTTACATAGTAGCATTCTACTTCGGTGGCTTAGTGGTTAGCACTGATGCCTTGTAGCTCTGAAGTCCTGATTTTGATTCCACCCTTGGACACATCTGCAAGGAGTTTGTATGTTCTCCCCGTGCTTGTGTGGGTTTCCTCCATGCACCCTGGTTTCCCCCCACAATCATAAAGACATATTGATAGGTTGTATGTGTCAAATAAATGTGTTAGATTGTAAGCCTTATGTGAATGTAAACATGTAATTGTAAAACGCCACGGAAGATGTTGGCGCTATATAAATCTGCAATAATAATAATAATAATAATTAGTATGCAAAGGGAGAGGTGTTTATTAGGAATGTACTTTGTCTATTAGGACAATGTCGATTGGTTACTTTTGTTTCCCTTTAAAGATTTTAAAGGGCAACTATGCTCTAAAAATGAAAGCCTGGTAACACCTTAAGATCGTTCGTCCTGACCGACTGTCATTCAGCACTTCTGGCTGGTTGACCAGGACGAAGGACTGGCAATTGAACAAAAATAGCCACGGCCAACAGTTCTCCTTAACCAAGTGTGCGGTCCATTGCCCATTCATCCAATTCAGACAAAAGGTTGGACGTCAGTCATGGCCCGTCGAAAAGCGTGGAATTTTTTTTGGCCTGATTGACCGTTTCACTGAACTATCGGTTGATCAGAAAAGTACCTGGGTCAGGGAGGTAGGACTGATTATTCTTATCATTTTTTCTTATTATTATTAAAGATAGTGGTGAAGCCAGAAGATTCCTAGCAGAAGAATTTTTCTTTGTGCGGTTGTCCTTACAGAATCATATAGTGAGGTAGGAATTACCAATCTACCTCCCTGACCCAGATACTTTTCTTTTAATTGTTTTTTTTTTTTTAGTTTTTTTAAGCACACTACAATTCTCCTTTAAAACAAAAGAAAGCTCATAAATAATTGTGATTTTTGTAAATAAAAAATATTTGATAATATTTTTATTTATTTGCCTTTGTAGTGGCAGGGCAGAATTAACAGTTAATGCTAACCATTCTATCTTACTTATGTTTTTGCTATCATTGCTGTTTAAAGAATAGATTACTGAAAGGATGTAGTGTCAGTCATCCCAAATTAAAGGATAACTGCATTGCCTCAATGCATTTTTTTTTAAAAAACTGCTTTCAAAATAGTAATGGTATGCAGCCCTCCCCATATGTTTTTTTTCCTGATTTCGAGCTTCTCTCTGCCTTTAATTAGCCACACTGGAAGGGGGCGTAACAATTCTGTCTGCCTGTAACATCACTCAAACTTGTGAGAAACACTACTCCACCCATCCTTGATCAGCTTGATTATGTAGGCTGTATCCTAGCAACCGACAGTTCAGTTCGTTTTGACAGAGGAGGAGGAGAGAGGTTTTAACAGACATTCCCACCAGCCAATGACAATGTTATTTAATCCTGGCCCTTGGCCGTCTAGGAGGCAGGCTTTTAGCACTCATATTTGCTGTATGATATCTAAGGGAAGGCAGCACAGTTGTAAATGAGAGTAAGCGATTTCACTGCTGGAATTGTGGACATGTAATGGGGGAGATGTTGTTTTTTTGGGGTATTGTTGTGCTTTAAAAGATTGTTAGCATTGACCAACCAGCTATAACCATCTGTTGGCTTGGCCAGAAGAATCCTGTTGCTGGTGGTCCACTGCTGATTTAAAAAGTTCCTTGTGTGGGCTTCTTATTAATAAATTTTCCTGCTCTTCTGTCTTTTAGCTTTTCTTACAGTCTCTAGCCTTCTGCCTCCTGTCCCAAGAAAACTGATGGTTTGGGGGTATGGATTTGTAGTTAATGATTATAAATATTTGTATTTTGCTTCATACTCTCAATTTTAGGACGTAACTGCCAAATATGCAAAAAAAAAACACTCAGTACACAGCGCATCTCCGTATAAAGGTGAATAGCTATTTGTCTATTTAGCTAATAATACAGGAGTTCTGTGATAACTTGTTGGAAAGAATGCATTATTCCATTGTTCCGTGGAGAATTCCTTATGTAAATTTTTCTCCTCTTTTACATTTTATTGTCCAAAAAATTATAAAATAAGAAAATGACTTTATTAGGGAAGTATCTGTCTGCTGGATCGTACGGTATTATGAATTACGATTGTAACTCAGGGCTGGAAAAATCCCAGAGCCAGGTAGCCAACGCGCCTTGAAATTTTTTGCTGGCTATTAATTTTTAAGGATTTGTCTCTGGAACTGGCTGCCAAAAATATTAGAATGGCTCCTGATTGGCTATCAAGACTTGGAGCATCTCATGAGGATTTTTTTTCTTGTAGGATATAAGAAAATCTTTTTATAATATTTATCAGTTATTCCATCATTGCCCAGATATTGTGTCTTAATTTGTTTCTCTATGCTGAGTAATTGGGTCATTTAAGTTTAAAGAAATGCTTAGGCTGGGTACACACGAAGGGACTTTTAGTCCTGACCGAGTGTTCCCTAATAGCAAAATTTGGCTGGGACAAATGACTGTTGGTCTCGGCAAAGATTTGCGTGCCGATTTACTACGCGTGTCCGATGCTTCTCGGCCTTTTGGCAGAATCAAGTGTAGTATATAAATCCACTGAATATTGCTAAAACTGGTGTGCGCTATATATGCTTCTTACCATGATGATTGATTGGCCATGCTATGCCTTATAGTAGCACCCAGCACCATCGTTTTTGTTAAAGGGGAGTGCGGAGACCGAATGTGATACATCCGATGCGCCAGCTCGTCAATCTGGAGAAATGGGCAATCGACTTGGTCTGGACACGTCAAACCAGCACAGATTTCTGCTTGACTGATGAATACTGTAAGCACACCTACTCTGATGTTTTGTATGCTGCAAACATCAATCCTCCTGGGAGGTTGGAGATCTACTGCCCCTTCTAAAATGTATTGCTAATATCTGCTAATGGGAAGTGCCGAAGTGAGACAGAGAGAGGAGAGATAGACCACGTGGAGGCGGATGGGCCTTTGGGTACCAAGAGGTACCATTAGACCAGCTGGGATCATGGAGTCCTCTGTAAGGGTAAGGGGTCACCTGGCCAACAAGTACGCAAGCAACTACCTATAGAGTTACTTAATCCTATAAGCATTGCACAGGCATTTTATCATATTTAGCACAACGTTTTTGACTTTGGATTTGGTTTAAATGCATTAATAGGATATATCGGTCAGGACAACAAGGAGCATAAGGACACCTATTAGGATTCGATATATATAAAGACATACATCCAGTTTGGGATGTTTTAAAATTGATTTTGGCATATATTTGTGTATTGGTCGTTTTGTAGTTTATTGTTGTTTTTTATCTGCACATTACAATTTTGTTGGTAACGGGTGATGACTAAGGGGCATATTTATAAAGGTTCGTTAACTTTTCGCGGCCGTTTTCGCTGACATTAACACATAAATCGCGTTTAACGCGATTTATAAATGTCCGAAAACGGCCGCAAAAAGTTTACGAACCGTTAACCCTTCGCAGCGATCTTACCTGTCACCGCCGCTTCTATTTATAAAGCGGCGGTACTGGTTTCACTCTGCTAGTTATCGGCTTGTTTTACTTCGCCACCTTGAAGGTGGCGAAGTCAGCCGATACTGCCTCCCGCGGCGGGGAGACACGCCCACCCGGCCCACAACCCCCCGCCGCGGCGGAGACCACCCGCCGCCGCTTCCCAGCAGCCCCGTTCCCCGCTCACTGGCCCGGGAAGGGGCCGGCAGCACCCCCTCCCCCCAGCAACCCTCCAAGCCCCCCGCCCCGGCCGCTCCCGGGGAGGGGAAGGGAGGGAGCCGCTGGGAGGGGTGGAGGCTCCCTCCAGCGGGCCCTGAGAAGGGCCTTTTGGGGCTTAAGGGGGTCCCGCACTCGAACGGGACCCCCCCTCCCCGGCCCTTGTAAGGGCCTTTGTGGCCACTGATAAGTGCCTTTTGGGGCTTAAGGGTCCCGACGCTCGAACTGGGACCCCCTCCCCTGCCCTATCAGGGCCTTTGCGGCACTTACAAGTGCCCTTGCGGCTCTGACAAGAGCCCTTTGGGGCTTAGGGGTCCCGCAGCTCAACCGGGACCCCCTTCCCCGGCCCTTGTAAGGCCCTTGCGGCACTTATAAGTGCCCTGCGGCTCTGACAAGAGCCCTTTGGGGCTTAGGGGTCCCGCAGCTCGACCGGGACCCCCCTCCCCTGCCCTGTAAGGGCCCTTGCGGCACTGACAAGTGCCTTTGGCGGGGGTCCCGCAGCTCGAACCGGACCCCTAGTGTTCGGCTCTTAAAAGAGCCCTTGGGTGACGTCTTCGGACTGGCGACACCAACCCACTCAGGTCGCTGATGCCAGCAGACTCACTGCGGCCGCCATTGAGCCCGCTGGCACCGCCGGCCTCAGCGGAGCTCGATGTTGCCACCGCTTCTTTCTTCTTTCTTCAGCCATCTACTGCGATGGCATGCGTTGTTCCGCGGCGGAAAGCTCCTCTTTATATAGGTTTGCAGAAATCCATAATCCGTTTCTGATTGGTCATTTTTTAATGCTTGGTTTACATGCTTTACATTAACCAATCAGATTTCAGAACTTTCCAGAAATCTCCGCCGCCGCGGGGGGTTGTGGGCGTATGCCCCGCCCCCTTAGGAGATGCGTCGGGAAGGGATTTTAAGTCCCTTCGCGGCGATACTATACAGTATCGCCGCGAAGGGCTTAAAATTACGCAACACATGCGGCCACGATACATATCGCGAATGTCGATCGCTCGTTATAAATATGGCGATAGCACTAATTTTTTGGCGCTATTTTCGTTCCTTTATAAATGTGCCCCAAAACTGTTGGTATAATGGTATTATTCATGTGAGGGTATTAATGTGATATTTATATGTCTAATAAACTTTGCACTAACAATATTGGCTGAATTTAGATTATTGACTCTCCGAAGTTTCTATGGGGGGTCTCTGTTAATATTGGAATAACCACGTGTTCTAAATGGGATACTGGGCATCTTTGCCGTCTTTCTATGTATTTTATGTCAATTATATCCTAAGCACCACCTTTAAAAGGTTGTTGGAATTCTTACCAATCTCTGCAAAGATTGAGAGATTGGACATTAGTAGGCTCCAACCCCTATCTATAAAAATAACTTCAATCCAGTACTTGTTTTCCTCAAGCTCAGTCCCCCAGCCAGACTCTCTCTATGTGAGGGCAAGCATGCTCAGTAATCCCTATGCCCTATTAGGCAGCTTTGGGAGAGGGAATTTTCCACCATGCAGTTCACGTAAAAACTGTCACCATTCCAGCTACAGCAAAGCTATACATACATAACAGAATACTTTATTGTACAATTCTTGGTCATTTTTAGCTTTGAAATTAGTTCTGAGTTTAATAATTGTTAAGGTTTGTTTTCCAGTATTGCTTTTGCTAAACAAAGCGTTTATAGTTAAGCAACTTTTCCCCTTTGTATAGAAGCTATCTGAATTCTAATCCCTTTTACAAAAGCATGTTAAACATTCAAGAGCACAATAACATCTGGCTTGTGGTTAAAATGGAAGTCATTTTACGGAATAGTTTCTTTTGTTACTAGATTAGGAAGGAAAATTAAAAGCCCTCATTTTCTTTGAGGATGGTTATTAAAATTATCATCTATTTTAAAGTAATGTAGGAGCAAACATATTTAATATTTTGGCATATTAGGGTTTTTTAAGGATCAAATTATCTACAAAAACATGTCCAGTCTAATGTGCATTTATAAATTCACTGTGATATTAGTTACCCCATATAATAAGCGTAGCCCATCCTTAGGTATTGCTCAATATTAATAGTGGCAGGTATACTGTAATACCCTTAGTAACACCCCTTAGATGCCAGTTATTAGACACCGGCATAAGATAAACAAACCAAAGGGCTCAGATTTGTTTCTCTAGAACCCAGCTAGAAATAATAATAATACTTACTGAAATAATTATAATGGGAAGTATTCATACTTTTTTTTTAGATTATTCAATATTACATTTCAATCTGTATAGCGTTTCACCTGGAAACAAACTGGAGCATAGTTCAGATGAAATAATAAAACATCTGTCACTTTAAATTCCAAAAGTAGAGTAGCTGTTGCAGTTGAACTTGTGGAAGAACCCAGCAATTTATAACTTATTTCCAGCAATGTTTGAATTTTCAGTATTCTACGGTTCCCTGTAACAGTAAATACAGTGTATTCTGAAGGTTCTGAAAAGTCAAATTGATCAGTGATAGAAAAATTGTGCTCTTACCTGGCTAAGGAATCCATAAAAACATTTCATGCTATCAGCAAATATGGAAGTTTTTTTTATTGACTATTGACTATATTGGGTACAATCCTCAAACATTAAAGGAAACACATATAAAAAAACATCACCCCCATTACCTGTCCACACTTCCAGCAGCTGAAATCACTTGCCGTATATACTCGAATATAATCGACCCGATTATAAGTCGAGGTACCTATTTTTACCTAAAAATTTTGTAAAAACTGATTGACTCGAGTATAAGTTGAGGGTAGGAAATTTGACCACTGCTGCCTTGTGTTTCTGTATTGTTTTCAGGCATTAGTTGCCCTTTAAATTACAGTTATCCCCAATTCCTTGGCACTTTAGATGTTTTTCAAACTACAACTCCCAGCATGCTTTAGCTGCTTTGTAGTTTAGTTCAGTGTAAAATAGTCCTTTACCCAGTTGTAAAACAGAATGTGGCTTAAACTATCACAGCCAGAACATAATCAAGGGTCAAACTTTCTGTGCCCAGTAAGTTTTACCTGCTTTATTTCTCCCCCAGAACATAGAAATCAAGCCCCTTCCCCAAGTTCCCCCTGTCTCAGCAGCTCTTGAAGTACCAAATATAAGTAATGTACTGTGTACCTGCTTTCCTCATCATAACTCCAAACTTTATTTGTCAGCAGCCACTACACTCCCAAAGCACATTCCACAAGCAGCCTCAACAGGGAGCACGGCACGTTTAATGAGCTTTAGTCTGCGTAACTCTCGCTCAACTTCAAAGAGGACTGGAGAAACTAGGAGTGAGGGAGGATCAGCCCTGGGGTGTGTCTCTCTCTATTGCTTTGTTTCAAACAGAGGGATGGGAATAGGAGTTCTGTGATTTACAGTGTGAAGGTAAGAGTCAGTACATCCTACACGCTTCTTATCAGTTCCCAACCGGAAGTCGGCGAACACAGACGATCAGTTGATGCGGCAGCTGGATTAATCATTCAAGTTACTGACTGACCCGAGTATAAGTCGAGGTTCAGTTTTCAGGCTGTTTTTACTGCCTGAAAACCTCGACTTATACTCAAGATATACGGTACTCCCTCGCTTAGGTATCACACAGCAAATATGGAGTGCTAAAAGCCTGCCTCCTAGACGGCCCAGGCCATGATTAACATAGCACTTGTCAGTGGTGGTTGGAATGTCTGTTACAACTCTCTCTTCCTCTCTTGCCAGTCAAACAAACTTGAAATGTCCTGATGCTAGGATACAGCCTACATAATCAAGTTGATCAAGGGTGGGTGGAGGAGTTGTTTTCTCGCATGCTAGCTTTGAATGACAGAGGCAGACAGAATTCTTATGCCATTGCAGATCACTTTTATTTCACTTCAACCATCTCACGTGCACACCTTTTATTTCACTTCAACCATCTCACGTGCACCTACAAAGACACAGGTCTGTAACTGTGAATAGTGCAGGTTTATTGCAAAACATGCGTGCTACATGTTTCTGACCCACTTGTCCTTCCTGAAGTGCTTGAGTGGGTCTGAAACATGTAGTATGCATGTTTTGCAATAAACTTGCAATATTCACAGTTACAGACCCGTGTCTTTGTATGTTTCACCTGCAATGCATTGTTTAAGTGTTGGAGGGCCATATTTAAAAAATTGCAATACCGTGGTTTTTCGTTTGTGTACGAACGTGGCAGTAGAAGGGATTTGCCCACTGCGGGATTTTAATGCCAGCAGACAGCTAAATCCAGAGCTAAAACTAGCGCAAGCGTGATATTGAATCGCGAGCGTCAGATGTGCGGGTGATTTTTGCATAACCCCTACAGACCTGTGTCTTTGTATGTTTCACCTGCAATTTATTGTTTATATTTCGGATTTGGTGGAATGAAAGCCGTAGGTGAGACAGACATTATTTCAGATCCGGACACACTAGATACCCAGACCTATATACATCACACTACAACACTGCTACTAGGAAAGTGTTAATCAGCTGCACCACCAATTTGAATATTGATGATTTAATATATTCCTACATCATAGGGGGTAAGAGGTGGGAGTGGAAATCATACAGGCGCTGAACATGTAATCAAGGCAAAAGTACTGGCAGGCAAGGGAAAATGTCAGCTTCAGAGTTGTGGAACAAACAGAACCTAAAATGAGCTCATAGAGGTAAAGAAAAGGCTCCTGAGTGGAATCTTCCATGCTGAGAAGGATGTTGGGGCAAGTAGTTTCTAACTTAAACTTTGATTTTTTGGGTTTAGTTCTCCTTTAAGGTCTGCAAAGGCCAAGAAACCTACTAAAAAGACAGAATTGGTAGAAAGAAAAATTTCTGTTTGACTGCAACAAAATGTTATGATGCAGATTCTAGTGGTGGTGCATTGTTCTACTGTACAGGGACACCTGAACAAATATGACCTTTATAGTAGAGTCACCAGAAGAAACTTTTCTTGTGTCCTAGCCACAAGACCCATGGTCAGATATTTGTAATTAACATTTAAAAACACCTCATACATTTTAGAGTGTATTGATCATGCTGTGGGCATGTGTGGCACAGGTCACATGGTACATGTCATTGGTAAAGGGAACAAAGTATTTGAATAAATACCAGCAAATTATGAAAGCAAGCTACATCATCTGTTACAAAATAAAGTTAAAAAGTGCATGGGTCCTGCTGCAAAATACTATTGTTAACATTTTTGTATATGTTTGTGCTTTCGTGGCGTTTTCCAATGTGTATTGCAATATTGGCCATGTCATAAAAAAAAAATAGATATTGCAGTTTACCCAGAAACAGGATTGGATTAAGTCAGGCACCAAACAATATGGGTTACTTTTGTAGCATCAACTGGTGTGAGATGCTAGAGGATCCACTCAAAAGGTTTGGGATCTGACCTACCTTACTCCTCTGCTCCATATGGTTCTCCTGTTGTACCTGTCCAAAGTCCCAGGAACAGTCTGTGTGTCATCCAGTCCCTGCTTTTTCCTTGTCCTCTTACACTACACTACAGAAAAGGATACATTTGGTGGTGGAGATACCCTTTTCCTTTAAAAATGTCCAGCCCCATAAAATAAACCCATACTTACCGTACCTATGTATAGATTTTTTTTCTGGTTGGAAATGCCCCTTAAAGTTATTTTTTAATTGAAGAAGATTAACATAGACAGGATGAATATATTTTTTCCCTCTCTATTATTAAATTATAACTGATATCCGCTTTCAGTTGAATTGCTGTATTCCAACGCATTCTATGGGTTTTATTGTAAGTGTTAAATTAGAAGGTCAGGCTAAACACATTTTTTCTTGACTTGTAGCTAAGAAACTGCTGATTAAAACAATATATTGCTTCACTGTCAAAGGCCTGCTTTACATTTTTCCTGGTGTATAATGCTTAAGACATGAATAGCATCATTTCTATCCTAAATGTTTTGCAGGCTGTAGTCTACCTTTACGGGAAATCTTAAGACCAGGATATTTTACAAACTACAACTTCAAGCATCCCGTGGAAGTTATAAGTTGCAAAGATCAGGAGGGCTGCAGGTTTGACATCTCTGCTTTATTCTAAAAACTTTTAACATGGATATTGAGGATTTAAATGATGTATCTTCTTTTTATTGATTTCTTCTAAATCCCTTGGTGCATGTTCATTCCCGTTTTATGACCCTAGACCTGCCCAGTGAGCTTCATCCATGGAGCAATAGCAGTTTTTTAATCAGCTACTTTGTCTCCCTCTGTGATAAGGAGAGTAGAGTGGGAAAAGGTAATTGGGCACACGTGCAAATATGGGGTCCAACGCACGATTGTGTATTAACATTTCGGACAAGTATTGTTAAGTGTATGGGCGCTCGGTTAGCATAGTTGATGATCTGACCCGGCAGAACAGTTGTTTTGGCTGACCAAGCGCCCATACACATAGCGATAGGCCATTCATACACCATCATGCATCGTGGGTTGGGGCCCGCGTTTGCACGTGTGTATGGGCCTTAACGCTTTGTTTTTGTGAATATGTTAATCAGCTATGTCTAGACCAGGGATGAAATGTAGAGCTGTTATACCTTCTATTGGCTAACTAGACAATAAAAAAAATATAGCAAGCTTTTGGGAGACCTAAACCCCCTTCATTAGGCTTGATGTTACAGAAGAAACTGTCAGTTTACAATCTCATTGATACAGTCAAATGCTTATTAAGCATGTAGTTCAACACATTCAAATAAGCCAAACACAGTACAAATAAAACAAATCAAAGTAAACACAGAGATCTACAAAGATATCATTTAAACTAGCTTTTTAACAGAAGATATGTTTGGTACTACCCTCATTGTGAATATTAAATCTTACAAATAAGATATTATTAATAATCAAAATGAATGGACAACTATCAAGTACTTTAGAATCCAGTGGAAAACACAAACAATGACCTAACAATCAACTGTATTTCAATGTTTCATATCTAGAAAAGGAACATTCTCTATATGCACTAGAGCAAGGTCTTCTTAACCAATTGCTTTTACAGCCAGTAGGGAAGGTAATGCATGGCTTCTTCTGTCTGGTTAACAGGCACAGGGGAAGTGCCTGTTTGTAAAAACGGAATATAAATGAGAGTTATAAAAGATCTTGGCTTCAGTGATAATGAGAAATATGCTGTGCTCAGAATCAATAGGTGAACATGGTTTTCTTTGTTTATTTCTAAAGATTTAGATGGTACGTGTGCAAATAGCTGCCTGTAATTTAGATATAGAGGTCTCTATGTGTTATTTCAGGCGAGTGGATAATTTACGTCAATGTGCGCTCTCTCGAAATGATGGATTCTGGGTGACTGGATAGATAATTGCTTGTTTAACTATGTGCACTATTTAATGGAAGCTATACCTAAAACCCAAGTAAAATTATTAAATTTGCTCTTCAATAAACCTTTATATTCTGCCTTAATATACGTTAACTAAGCAAGATTTTTTTGTTTTTAGTAATATAACAGTAAATACACCAAGCTTCTCCCGAAACAAAATGAATACAATGCTGTCATGCTTGCATGAAAATAGCACCTGGAAGATAAGTTACCTCTTTAAGAATCTGAGCCCAATAAAAAATGGCAATGATTTTGGGATTGAATTATCCCACCAAAAACCTCATTAGATTCAAAATGGTCTCCATGTCTCCTAAGTATACTTACCAGGACCTGTTCCCTCACCTCTGCTCCGTACCTTTTCCATGCAGTAACAAAAGGAGCCAGACTGGTAGCAGTGACAGTGATTTTCTGAGACATGTTGCCCTTTAAAGCTATATTTCCATATATCTTCCTCCATTGTGACGTGCTGCCAGAGATGATACTACTGTAGAACAAACATTTTTGGAAAAGAAAAAGTGTTAGACTAAGAAGCTTCTCACGAATGTAAATGAAGATAATATTAAAGGTCAGGGTCAAAATGCCACAACTACTGCATAGTCAATGATAAATGCCATAAGTACTGCCTGTGTGACTGATGACACAAATAACCTGCATGGATTTAGGATAAGGCATTTTAAAGGGCGAAATGGTTGTAGCCGTGTTAGTCCAGTACTGCTGGACCTAAAGGAAGAGAGAAGTGTATCTCTCAAAAGCTTGTCTATAAAAATGAACTGTTAGTCCATAATAAAAAGGTATCACCTTATCCTACAGTGCTCATTTTCTTAGTGCATTTTAAAGGACATTTCCACAGCAACAATTATCTTTATAAAAATGAAAAGTACCTGGGGCAGGGAGGTAGGTTTGATTATTCCTACTTTTTAATATCATTTTGTTTAGGAGCACCAGCACATACAGTTTTCATCTACCAGGTTAGTGTCTTGAACATTTCTGTATTAAAGATAGTGCTGAAGCACCAATGAAGCCTGGCAGAAGCAGATTTCTTAATGCTGGTGCTCCTGTCTGGAGGAGCACCAGCCGGTGCTCCTGTCGGGAGATAGGAATTTTCAATGCTACCTCCCTGTCAAATGCACTTTTCATTTTAACTATTTTTTCTCTGTAACTAAGAAGGCTTCCATGTTGTTGCCAGTACAACCCACAGCCCATGAAGTCATCAAAGAGCCACGCCCCTTGTCCCTAGTATTCACTGTTTCTATGCACAGTGTGTTCTATACACCAATATGGAAATCCCTGATAAGACTTTGAAAGCTGCTTGTTACCCTACCAGTTTGTTACCAGTCACTGTGAGTTGCTGGAAAATAAACTGCAGGGTAACAAGCAGCTTTCAAAGTTTTATCAGGGACTTCCATACTCTTTTTTAATTACTCTTTTTCTAGCAAAAGATAGAGCTTCCAAATGTACCTGGATTATCTGCTTATTCACTGTTGGTGCACAGGGTAAGGCACCAGGTTTAAAAACATACAGTTCAGAAGGTCACAAGTTCAATACCCCAAAATTACAGGTTTTTTTGTTTTAATTATGTTCCAAAAAAGATAAATGTACCTAAAATTTTAGCTTGTTTCCTGGTGGCGCACCTGGTAAGATGCCACTTTTAGAAGCACACAGTTCAGAAGGTCACAAGTTCAAATCCCTATACTTACTTTTATTTTCTGTTTCCATTATGTAGTAAAAGATACTACATGTACCAGCTATTACTATAGCATCTCTGTTAGCCAAGAGTTAAGGGATCTGCTTTTAGGAAGACAGAGAAAATATACAATTTGCAGGTTCTATTCCCAAGACTTACTTTTATTTTTTTTATTTTTGCTGAACGTTGTATTCATTTCTTACATCATGCATCGGTGAAATACACTGCAAAGATTACTCTTCTTTTTGTATGAAAGTAAAGGATTATATCATTGTTAGGACAGGAGCAATGAATGTGTTTGAAAACAAAAAACTGAAATCCCTCTTCTGTATCATGGAGAGGGAGGATCTCTGTGCTGTAATGTGATTGGCTGTCAGCTTCTAGGAAGCAATGCTGTATGCAGACACTGGGGGTTTACCCAGCTAAAGTGGATTGTGGGAACTGACCCCCTAATACTCACAGGTTGTTTTCACAAATCACCCAATGGCCATAGCAAAGGGAGAGTGAGACAATGCTTGTTGTATGTTTGTGAATGTGCTCTGTATATTGGGACAATGTTGTCTGGAGAATTTAGTTCTCCTTTAATTGATATATACAAAAATGCATTTTGCTAATGTAATTAAACGTTACTTTTAGTGCTGAATATGAAAAATAAATGTAAAAGGTATTTTCTATGAGACCTTCACTTGCTCTGGAGGATAAAAAATGTTTGCAGAAAAATACTAATGGCCTTTTATTTACTGTTATGCAGTGGCCATGCTCATAGCAGATCATTTATTGGGTTGGAAAATCTCGTAGCAATTTTATTAAGACTTGACATTTGTCCTTTTTGCCATACACATGTTAGACATTCGATTTGACTTTCTGAGGTGAATACATGTTTTTCTAATTTTTCCAAAAATATTTGGCATTCCTTGTTGCCTTAATATATCTCTGAAACAAAACATGCAACAAATAATGCTTTGAGATGCAGTTAAAAAGGAATATGAGAATATGTGAGAATATAAATTAATGTAAAGCATGTAAATAGGGGCCATTATCTTTCTTTTTGTTTACATTACAGCTTATGATATAGATTAAATAATGATATGCATGTCTTACTGCTGTTTTATAGGCATTGAGACACCAGGTAAACCAGTGGGAAGATTGGCTGTGCACAGCGTGCTATGAAGCAAACCTGCATTCCTTAATACAGTATCTTTTCCTGCAGCTGTTCATCCTGTGGCTCTTTTGAAGATTTTCTCTTGAGGTTATACTGTGTAGACTAAAGAAGAAGCCCTTGCTTTACAAACCTGAATAAAGGGAAGTTAGGGGGAAACAAGAAATTAGGTGGGGAGAAAAAGAAAAATAAAACAACAACAATCAACAACAGTATTGGTACAATCAAATAGGTAGACTCTGCACTCCTTCAACCATAATGAGCACGGGTGCGAGTGATAATTGCTGCTGAAAAAGCAATATGCTTATTTCTTATGCTACTAGCAGATTCTGGTCAACAAGTTTATCTTTTATACTTTTATTCTTTTACTTTACTTACTGGTTTTCTATTGTTATATAGTGCATTAGCTTTTATGTATCCACATATTGGTTAGTTATTCTGGCAGCCTTTAATAACATTTTTATCACTTTATCTCACTTATTGACAATATTTTTAAACACTATGGGAATGGTCAATTAAAAAAAAACACTTTTGCTTATATATCTGCTTAGCCAATGGTGTGTTTGATTGTGATCATCAGTGTGAGGTCATAACATCCTGTTCTTTTAACGGTTGCTGTTTTCATTTGTGTTGTTTTTTGTCTTGATAAAGGGGGCCGTGTTGGCTCTGAAAACGTGACTCATCAAGAGGATACTTTGTTCAAATCTGGTGTGTGGGTGAACTCTCCTACTAAACCAGTATTTTACAATGGATACAAAAAGGCTGATAAAAAAAAAAAAAAAGAATCCTGCGATGCTTTAATTTCTCCTTTTGCAGACTTCTTAGTCTATATTGACATAGTCTATGCCACACTATTTCCAATAATGATTGGGCCGGTTAGTCAGGCAACACAACATCAGGTAGGGTATAGCCTTCTGTACCATCAATGTGGTTATTTTTTCCCTACTTCCACCATTCCTGAAGATTCCAGTGCTCTTCTTCACATGTACTTACCAAATCCTGTGGTTCCAGATGTTTGCTTGTGGATAAAAGCTACTTGGCTTCTTGAAAATTTTCGACCAAGCGCAACCTGTGTTCGTCTGAGAGATCCCCAACGTGCTCTCTTGTGCAAGGGGGCAGGGTGGGTGTCCAGGCAAGAAACGGCACTGGCCAATGCACCTGCCAAACCTTTGCAACCCTCTCCAGATTATGATTGGCTGTAATTTTTCTGTGCTGAAGCAAGCGTGTCAGGTCTCTGGTGACACTGCTTTTTTTCTCTTTAAATGCACGTGGCAACCTGAAATTACTTGTGGTCACTACCGGTAAAAATAAAATCCGGAACCGGAACCTGAAAAAAAAAAAAAAACCGGACGAAACCGCCGCGCACAAAGTCCACTGCTGCCCCCCCAGCGGAAAGAGGTACTTACTTAACCAACGGTTCCGGCAATTCCGGCATGTTTCCGACTTTTATGTAAACTCACTACTGGGTCCGGAACCGCTGGTAAGTAAAAGAAAGCCGGAACACATTGCATATGCCATTTCCGCTCATAGTGGTAAAAAGTCGGAAAATGGCAGAAGGAATGACATGTGTGCCTACAGCATGAAGAGGACTTTCTGTCTGCACATCGCGCAGCAGCTAAACAAGTGAGTGGGGACAACTGACAACGGGGATGGGCTGGGGGGTGCTTGGAAACCTACCCCTTACTTTTAATCATCCGCACTCTGTCACTCTGGCTGTTCCTCATTCTCACTTTGCTTGTCTCTCTCTCTGTCCCCTCCTTTTCTCCCTCTATCTGTCCCCCCTGTGTCCCCCTGCCTGTCCCTATTGGCCTGTTTCTCTTTTTTGCCCATCCGTCCGCGCCTGTCCTTCTCTAATGTCTTTATTGCCTGTCCTTCTATCTGTCCCCTGTCTGTCCTTCTGCTTGTCCCTCTACCTGTCCCCCTAAACCTGTCCTCTATCTGTCCCCCCCTGGCATATCTGTCCACCCTCTCTGTGTCCCCTCTGCTGCCTGTTCCCTCCATTCCTGTCTATCTGCCTTCCCTCTATCTGTTCACCACCCCGGTCTGTCCCTTCTATCTGGTCCCCTTTAACCACTGCCCCCTGCTGCCTGTTTCCTTTATCGTCAACCATCTGTCACCCTGTCTGTCCCCCTGCCTCGCCCTCATTCTGCTGGTCCCTGCCAGTCCATCTATCATGTGTGCCCCACCTGCCTGTGGGGGGGCCCACTATTCTGTCCCCCCTCCTGTTCCCTCTCTCTCTGTCCCCCTGCCTGTCACCCTCTCTGTCCCTCTGCCTGTCCGTCCCTCTATCTGGCTCCCTGCCTGTCCTCTGTCTGTCCCCCTACCTGTCCTGTCGATTTTCTCCTCTGGCTGCTCCTCCTGCCTGTCCTTTCTATCTGTCCCCCCTTTCCCCGACCCTTAAAAATCCCTGCTGTCAACCCTTTGCCTGTCCCTCTATCTTGTTCACCCTGTCTTTTCCCCCTCTGCCTGTCCCCTCTATCTGTCTCCCTTTCTGTCCCTCTATCTTCTCCCTCTGCCTGTCCTCTTCTGTCTCCCGCCTGTCCCTCTGTCTGCCCCCCTGCCCTGTTTTTCCCCCTCTATCCTGCCCCCTTTGCCTGTCCCATCTTTTTGCACCCTCTGCCTGTCCTCTATCTATCTGCTCCCCCTGTCTATCCTTCTCCTTCCCTCCATCTGCTTCTTTCTCTCCTGCCTTTTTTTCCCCTATCTGTGCCCTGCTGTCCCTCTGTCTGTCCCCTGCCTGTTTCCCTCCTTTGCCCCTCTGTCTGTCCCCACCCCTGTCCTTCCTTGCCCCTCTGCCTGTCCCTCTATCTGTCCCCCACTGTCCTGGTCCCCCCGCCTGTCCCTCATTCTTTCACCCCCTGTCTGTCCCCCCTGCCTGTCCCTCTATCTGTCTCCCTTTTCTGTCCCCTCTATCTTGGCCCCCTCCCTGCCTGTCCATCTTTTTGCACCTCTGCCTGTCCTTCTATCTGTCTCCCGTCTATCCTTCTAAACCTGTCCCTCTATCTGTCTCTGTCTGTCTCTGTTTCCCCGTCTGTACCTCCTGTCTGTCCCCCTGCCTTCCATCCTCCCCACCCCTCCTTGCCCCTCTTGCTGGTCCCCCCTGCCTTTCTCTGTCCTCCCCCCACTCCCCTGTCCCCCGTCCCTAGTCCCCCGTCCCCGCCTATCCCTCATCTGGGCCTCCTTCCTGTCCCTCTAATATCTGTCCCCTTGCCGTCTCCATCTTTTGGGCACCTCTACTGTCCTTCTATCTGTCCCTCGTCTATCCTTCTACCTGTCCCTCCATCCATTTTCCTCTGCCTATCCCCAATCTGTCCCCCCCCTGCCTGTCCCTCGATCTGTTCACGACCCCCCGTCTGTCCTTTCTGTCTGTCCCTCTACCTGTCCCGATGCCTGTCCTCCCTGTCGTCCACCTGCCCTATTCCCGTCTGTCCTGTCCCCCTGCCTGTCCTCCTAAAACTAACCTGTCTGTCCTAGTTTTTCTCCCCTCCTCTGCACTGTTCCTTCTAATTCTATCTTCCCCGTTCTGCCTGTTCCTCTATCTGTCACCCTGTCTGTTCTCCCCCCTGGCTGCCTATCCAACTCTTTCTGAAAATAACAACACAAATGCCCAGTCCAAAGTCCTAGGATCGTGTCCCCCGGTTTGGAAGGTGAGTTGCCTATGGGTCCTCTAATTGTCCCCCCTTGCCCTGTCCCTCTTCTATCTGTCCGTCCCCTGCCTGTAACCCTCCATCTGTCGTCCCGCTGCCTGTCCCTCTATCTGGTCCTTGTCCCCTTATCTGTCTCCCTGCCTGTCCCTCTACCTGTCCCCCTGGGCCTGTTCCACCCCTGTCTGTCTATATTTTCCTCTCCCTCCTCTGCTGTTCCTTCTCTATCTGTCCCCCCATGTGTGCCTTAACCCCTCTATCTGTCACCTTGCCTGGCCTGTCCCTCTATCTGGTCACCCCTGCTTTCCCCCAGAAATTGCCTGTCCCTCTATCTGTCTCCATCTAATCTGTCTCCTCCTCCCTGTCTCTGCCCCCTCTATCTGTCCCCGCCTGTCTTTTATCTACCTCCTTGCTGTTCATCTATCTTGTTCCGATCTGCCTGTTTCCCTCTGTCTTCCCCCCTGCCGTCCGTCTTCTGCCCCCTTTGCCCTGTCCATCTTTTTGCCCCCTGGCCTGTCCTTCTATCTGTCCCCCTGTCTATGTTCTATCCTTCTACTACCCCTCTACCTGCTGCCCCTCCATCTGTTTTCTGATGCCTTTCCCCTATCGCTGTTGCCCCCTGCCCTGTCCCCTCCTTGCCCCTTTGGTCTGTCCCACCCCGCCTGTCCCTTTCCTTGCCCCTCTGCCTGTCCCTCTACCTGTCCCCCGTCCTGTCCCTGTCTGTCCTGTCTCCCACCTTGCCCTATCCCTCTGTCTGTTTCTGTCCCCCTGCCTGCCCCTCTGCCCTGTCCCCTCCTACCTATCGTCTATTTTTTTTTCTCCTCTGCCGTCCTTCTAGCTGTCCCCTTTCCTGTCCCTCTATCTGTCACCACGCTGTCTGTCCCCCTGGCCTATTCCCCTCTTTTCTGCTCTGCCCCTGCCAGTCCATCTATTATCTCTGTCTGTCCCCCTGCCCGTCCCTCTAATCTCTGCTGTCCCCTTGCCTTCCCCTCTATCTGTCCCCCTCCGTCCACTCGTTCTGTTGTCCCCCTCTGCTGCCTGTTCCCCTATCTGTCTCCCCCTGCCTGCCCCTCTACCGTCCCTTGCGCTTACCCTCTATCTGTCACCCCCTGTCTGTCCCCCTGCTGTCCCCTCTATCTGTCCCCCTGCTGTGGTTTCCCCCCTGATCTGTCCCCTCTATCTGTCCCTTGCCTGTTTTCCCTCTATCTGTCCCCCTTGCCTGTCACACCCTCTCTGTCCCTCTATCCTCTGTCTGTCTCTCCCCTCTATCTGTCACCCCCCCTGTCTGTCCACCCTCTCTGTTCCCTCTGCCTGTCCCCTCTATCTCTGTCTAGTCCCTCTATCTCTCCCCCTGCTGTCCCTCCTATCCGGTGTTTGCCCCGGTTTGCCTGTCCCTCTACTGTCCCCCTGCCTGTTTACCCTCTCTGGTGTCCCCTCTGCCTGTCCCCTTCTATCTAAGGATCGGTCTGTCCCTCTATCGTCTCCCTGCCTGTCCCTCTACCTTTCCCTTGTTGCCTCTTAATACCCCCCTCTATTGCTGTCACCCTGGTCTGTTCCCCCCCTGCCCTGTCCCTCTATCTGTCCCCCTGTCTGTTCCCTCTAATCTGTCCCCCGCCCTGTATCTTTCTAAAATCTGCCCTCCTTGCTTTTCTCCTCTATATCCTGGTCAGACCGCCTGTCCCCTCTGTCTGGCCCCCTGCCTGTTCCCCTCTATCTCTCCTGCCCCTTTGCCCCTGTCCATCTTTTTTTTTGCACCTCTGCCTGTCCTTCTTCTATCTGTCCCCCGTCTATCCTTCTACCTGCCCCTCCATCTGTTTCTTTCTTCCTTTCTGGCTTTCCCCTATCTGGTGCCCTGCCTCTGGCCCCTCTGGTCTGTCCCCCTGTCTGGCCCCCGCCTGTTCCCCCTGGTCTGTCCCCCTTCCTTGTCGCCTAAAACTATTCTGTCCCCTCCATCTGTCCCACCCTTGCCTCCCTGTTCCCTCTATCTATCTCCCCCTTGCCTTCCATCTTTTTGCACCTCTGCCTGTCCCTTCAACGCTTAATCTGTCCCCGTCTATAGTCCTTCTACTACCTAACGCGCGCCAACATCTGTTCTTCTGTCTGCCCCTCCCTCTTCCTGTTCCCTCTGTAACCTCTTGTCTGTCCCCCTGGCTGCCTGCCCCCTCCTTGCCCCCTCCTTGTTCTGTTTCCCCCGCCTTTTTCCACTTCCCCCGGTCCCTCTGTCTGTCCCGCCTATTCCCTCTAATCTTCTTCCTTGCTGTGCCTCTATTCCTCTGCTCCCTGCCTGTCGAAAGGCTCTGTCCTGTGCCCCCCCCTGCCTGTCCCCTGGGAATCTGCCCCCTTGCCTTCCATACTTTTTGCAAAACCTCTACTGTCCTTCTATCTGTTTCCCTCTTTCTAATTATTCCTTCTCTACCTGTCCCTCCATGGTCCTGTTCCTCTGCCTTCCCCCCATCTGTCCCCCCTTCCCTGCCCTCTATCTGTTTTTCACCTCCGTCGATTCCTTCTTTCTGTCTGTCCCCTACCGTCCCCACTGTCCCTGTCCCTCTGTCTGTCCCCCTACTGTCCCTGTCTATTATCCCTCGCTCTCCTCCATCTCCTCTGCCTGTCCTTCTATCTATCCTGTCCCCCCCCCCTTGCCTGAACCCTCTCATCTGTCCCCTGGCCTGCCCTCTGTCTGTCACCTCCCTGCCTGTCCCCTCTCTCTTCACCGGGCCCCTGTCTGTCCCCCCCTGCCTGTCCCTCCTATCTGTCACCCGCTGCCTGTCCCTCTGGTCTGCTGCCCCCCTGCCTTCCTCATATCTGCCCCTTTTGCCCCGTCCATCTTTTGCAAACCTCTGCCGTCCTTCTATCTTCTCCCCCTGTCTATCCTTCTACCTTCCAATACCTACCTGCCCCACCATATCTGCATGTTTCTTTCTGCTTCTGCCTTCCCGCTATCTGTGCCCCCTGCCTGTCCCTGTCTGTCCATTTTTGTCTGTCCCCATGGCCTGTCCCCTGTTCCTGTCCACTCTGGTCTGGTCCCTCTGTATCTGTCCCACCCTGCCTGTCCCACTAGCTGTCTCCCTTGTGCCTGTCCCTCTATCTGTCCCCCCTGCCTGTTCCACTATCTGCTCCCTGCCGGTCCATCTTTTTTGCTCCTTTGCCTATCCTTCTATCCGGTCTTTCTTGTCTAATACTTCTATCTGTGCCACCCCCTGGTCTGTTCCGCTTATACCTGTCCCCTTTAACAAACAAAATAACCACCTGTTCCCCCAGCCTGTCCCTCCCCATCCTGGCCCTCTGTATGTCCTTCTGCCTGTCCCCCTCTGATCCTGTCCCCCCTGCCTGCCCTTTATTAAATTTAAGAATAATAATCCGTCCTCCTTGCTTGTTCCTATTTTCCTCCACAGTCCCTCTGCCAGTTCCGCTATCTGTTTGCCCACCCCAGCCTTTTGGGTTTCCCTCTATATGTCCCCCCAGCCTGTCCCTCTTATCCTGTCCCCCCCCACCTGTCCCCTCTGTTCCTGTTCCCCCTGGCGTGCCTTCCCTCTATCTGTCACCCTCTCTGTCCCTCTATCTGGTCCCTCTGGCATCTGTCTGTCCCTCACCCTGCCCTGTCCCTCCTATCTATCCTCCTTGCCCGGTCCCTATCTGGTCCCTTTGCCCTGTCCTTCTAATCTGTCTCTCTGTCTGTCCTTCTAAAACTGTCCCCCTCTACTGTTCCTTGCCTGTCCCTCTATCTGTGCCCCTTGGACAGATAAGGGACCAGGTAGGATGACGAGGGACAAATGCCAAGGGAGATAAAAGTAGGTTAGGGGTTTTGTTCCCCAGCACACAAAAATCAGTGGTAGGGGGCCCCAGCCAAACCACCCCACCCTCCTCCCACCCCGCCCAGTGGTCAGTGTCCCCACTCACGTAAGCTTCAGGTGCTTCTTCTGAGACGATTTGCAGATAATTTCCTTGTGCGGTCTTGCTCTTCTTCTGTAATGCCTGATCGTTTCCTTCCCTCTTTCTCTTCCCTCCTTCTCCTCCTGCATTTTTGGGCCTCATGTTGTAAAAAACCGGAACATTTCTGTTCACATACACAAGATAACTTGTTATGTTCCGGCTTTTCCACATTGAGCTGGAATTCACCTGCCATTGTGGTTCTAGGGTCCCGGGTCCGGGGTTTTTAAACTTAACCCTGCAGTCCCGGACAATAACTGGAGTTCATTTAAAAAAAGTCATAACATGACTGGAATCGCCGGAAAACCCCCTCCCCCTTTTCGCTGGAGGCAATGACCTTTTTGTGGTTCCGGTCTTGTTTCTGATTTTATTTTTAACTTAAAACCGGGAATTTTTTATTTCATTTATTATATAAAAAACACTCTCGGTACATATACTCCCCAAACATTTTGTACAACATATACCATACACCTCTTACACACCTCCTACACTTATACACCACAATCACAATGGTAATGACACACAAACACTGGTGGCACAACTTAACTGCTTATATACAGCACCCATAAAGCAGTGTTTCAAACTATCTAACACAACCCCATACTAATAGCACTATATCGGCTGAGTATTTTGATAAGGCTTTTTGATTGCGTCCCTATAGGCGACTACCATATAAGCTAAGGCCTGTTTCCGGTCTGGGTGGCACATTTTGTACAAGCATTAGAAAGTTTGGGTTAATCGATAGGAACCAAGATTTGTTGTTACCCAGGTGCTTTCATCAATATAGGACTGTTGGTATTGTCAGCAAGGGTCTGTGTTTGACAAACCGACAGAAAACTTTGTCTACCCATTAAAAAACTTTAGAGGATGTGCAAATGGCTGCGGTGGATCTAGAATAGATTTGTCACTAGGCTGATGAAAAATCATGTTGATAAAGTGTTGCAGCCCACGGCAAGCAGTGCCATGCGGCAACAACCAGGAGCCAGTAATATATTTCTTTGGTTTATAGAGAGGTATAGATTTAAGGGAGAAAAATGGTTACTCCCTCCCCTCTTTAACAAAGCATTGGGGGGGGTAAATGGCCTCAATTGGAATATGCAGTGCAATTTTGAAATGCCTGTTGTCAAAAGGACATATATTTGAAAGGGTTCAGAGAAAGGGCAAACCTAAATTAATTAGGGGGTTGGGGGAAGCTTTTAAAATATGAAGAGATAAGACTGGAAAAGTTTACATTATGTTACGCTGTAGAAAGGCGCGTTTTGCGTGGGGAATGATACTGTGTATAAAAAACATTAAAACGGCCAATACAATACTATCCTCTGGGGCATTGTTCACACACTAGAGCATGACAGAAGACACAACATCATCCCATTAAGAAGCACTGGAATGAATTAAGTTAAGAAGTCTTGTCAAAGTTCGGAAAAGATTTTTCAAAACTGTGGATACTAGTAAACTATTTAACTGGTCTTGCCATTGGACATGGTGAATTGCAGGATTCATTGGATAATTTTCGGGAAAAAAAATCTGGTATGAGTTTTCTGAAACAAGGAATGTTGGCCGGTCACTGGGATTTGATACATAAATTACAGATGATCCAGGGGGATAATTTTCAAAAATTGTCCCCTTGTTGGAGTCAGAAACAAAATTCTGGTGTTTTTTTTCTCTTTCTTTGTTTTTTTTTGTTTGCCGTTCCTCTGAATCAACAGTTAGGCAGGAAATGGAGGAATGAAGTATATTGCTAGATGGTTGGCCTGTGAATGGATAATTCCTTTTTTCATTTTCAACCTGACACGCTATTCTAACACTAATACACAACACTTTGGCTACAAACCACAAACAATATTAAACCACATACGTAGCTACAAAACACAGAAAGCTCACTCTGATACACACATAATAATACAAACACTAAAAACATGTGCTAAATAAACCATTACCAAATATATTCTATTTTTCACACAACATTGCTACAACACATGCATCAGAGACTTTCCCACACTTTCTTTTTTCTCTCTACACAAATGTTCACACTCTAATATACCCCTCACTCACAACTTTACAATTGGTTACACAATCCCAAAAGCCCCAGTACACCCAACACACGGACATATAAACACAATCACAAAAATACAATCAGAAATAAACCACTCGTTCCCAGCCACCAAAACAAAATTCCCAGGTGCAAAACCCCTTTCCTTCCTCCCCCCCCTTCCTCTCGCAGCCAGAGCGAGTTTTCCAGTCAGGGTGCAAAACCCTGTTTACGAAACCGGTTGCAGAAAAAACGAGTTCCAGGGTTCCGACAGCGACCCCCATTCCGGCAGCCCGATAAGAGTTCCAGGGTGTAAAATAAAACAATCCTGTTCCAGTAAAACCATAATCGAGCCAAGGGGGTCCAGGACTACGGACTGCAGACTCCCATTCCACCACCCAGCGGCAGAAACAAAGCCCAAATGGGTCCCAGGAACCGCCCCCCCCGTTCCGGCGGCCAGCACAGAGCCAAAGCATCCAGAGCCCCCCGTTCCGGAGCAGAACAAAAGTCAAAAAGCCATCCAACCCTCCGTTCCGTCAGCCATAACAGAGCCAAAACAATCCAACCCCCCGTTCCGGCGGCCAGAACAGAGCCTAAACCATCCAGAAACCTACCCCCCATTCCCCACAAGCGTCCCTTAGAACAGAGCCCAAAACCATCCAGGAGGCCCCGTTTCAGGCAGCCATAACCAAAGGCAAAAAGCATCCAGAACCCCCCCCCCCCGTTCCGGCAGCCGAACCGAGCCGACGGGGTCCATACCCCTGTTCCGGCGCCCCCCCCCCCCCAGAACAGTGGGCCAAAAGATCCAGACCCATTTTCCCGGCAGCCATAACAATTGCCAAACGCAACCGGACGCCCTGTTCCGGCAGCCAGAACAGAGCCAAATAGGTCCGACCCCACACCCGCCCCCCGTTGTCTCTTTTGGCCCAGAAACAGAGAGCCAAAACCATTCATACCAACCCCCCCCCACCATTTTTTTCTCCGTGTCGGCCATAACAGATCCAAAAAAAACATCCAGACCCCCCCGTTCCTTCAGCCAGAACATATCCCAAATAATCCATAACCCCCCATTCCGTCATCCATAACAGAGATAAAGTTGTCCATACTCCTGTTCCTTCGCCATAACAGATCCAAAGTGGGTCCAGATACCCCAGTTCCTTCAGTCCGCATAACAATAGCCAAAGGTGTTCCATAACCCCCGTTCCTGGCAGCCAGAACAAAGCCAAAAAGCTCTCAGACCCCCCCGTTCCGGTCGCCAGAACAAAGTCAAACTCATCCAGTAACCCCTGTTCCGTGTCAACCAGAACATAGCCACAATGGGTCCAGACCCCCGTTTCGGAGGCCATAACAAATCCAAAACACATACCTAAACCCCCGTTCCTGCAAAGCCATACAAAGTCAAAAGCATCCAGAACCCCCGTACCTGCCACCATACAAAAGATCAAATGGGTTCCAGACCCCTGCTCCGGCTGCCACAACATAGCCAAAAAGCATCCAGGCCCCCATTCCGGCATCATAACATTTGCCAAAAGCATCCCCCAAACCCCCCCTTTTCCGGCAGCCATAACGACCCAAAAGCATCCAGACCCCCCCCCCCGCCGTTCCCACAATCCAAGCAGCCAGAACAGAGTCAAAGGGGGTCCAGGACCCCCGTTCCCAAAAGCGGCCAGAACCAGAGCCAAATTGGGTCCAGACCCCTGGTGTTTCCCCGGCAGCCGGAACATAGAGCCAAAGGGGTCCAGCCCCTGTGTCCGGGGACAGAACAGAGCCAAAAAACGCCAAATCCAGGACCACCACCCCGTTCCGTCAATGCCATAACCCCCAGAACCGAGCCAAAAACCATCCCCGACCCAAAACACCCACCCCCCCCCGTACATCTCGGCAAGCCATAAACAGTGCAAAACCATCCAGACCCCTGTTTCCGGCAGCCCAGAAACTGACCCAAAAAGCCCCAGACCCCAGTTCCAGCAGCCAGAAACAGAGCCAAAAAAACGCATCCAGTGACAAAAACCCCCCGTTCCGTGCAGCCAGAACAGAGCCAAAAAGCATCCAGAACCCAGACGCACCCCCGTTTCCGGCACCATAACAGTGGCCAAAAGCATTTGAGACCGCCCCCATTCCGGGGGCCAGAACAGAGCCAAAACAACATCCAGACCCCGACCCCGTCCGTTCGTCTTCCATAACAGAAAGCCCAAAAACCATCCAGACCCCTGTTCCGGCAGCCAGAATGGATACCCAAAAGCACCCAGACCCACCCCGCACCCAGACCACCCATTCCAATCCCAGCAGCCATAACAGAAGCCAAGGGGGTCCTGACCCACCCAGTTCCATAGCCAGAAGAGAGCCAAAGGGGGCCAGACCCCCGTTCCGTCGTCCAGAAAAGAGCCAAAGGGGTCAGGAACAACCCAAACCAACCCGTTCCGAGCCGGCCAGAACCATGGAGCCAAAACCATCCAGAACCCCCCCCGTTCCGCAGCCATGAGAAACCGGCCACAACAAAAAAAAAAACCATCCAGCATGACCCCCCGTATCTCGTTCAGCCATAACCAAACAGTGCCAACAAAAAAACCCATCCATACCCCCTGTTCCTCCTACTGCAGCCAGAACGGACCAAAAGACAAAAAGCACCCATACCACCCCAGTTCAGCACAGCCCGAACATAGCCAAAATCCATCCATACCCCCCTCCGTCAGCCATCACCGAGCCCCAAAAGCATCAGCCCCACCCCCTTTCCGGCCGCCATAACAGTGGCAAAAGCATCCGAGAAACCCCCATTTCCTGTCCTGGGGCCAGAACAGAGCCAAAACAATCCAGACCCCCCGTTCCGTGCGGCCGAAACAGATCAAAACCATCATCCAGAAGACCCCCCCGTTCCGGTCGCCCATATATATCCAAAACCATCCATACCCCCTGTTCCTTCAGTCCAGTAACAGAGCCAAAAAAAGCATCCGAACCCCCATTCCCGGCAGTCCATAAACATTGCCAAAAGCATCCATAAACCCCTGTCCGGCAGCCAGAAAATGTACCAAAGCACCCAGGACCCCCCCCCCCACCCCCATTCCGCAGCCAGAAACAGGAGCCAAAGGGGGGGGGTCCTGGACCACCCCAGTTTCCGTCAGGGCCGAGGGGGAAGAGGGGAGCTCTCTGAGGGGTTCCGCCAGAAACCCCATCGGTTCCGGGTCGGCCAGAAAAGATGGCCAAAGGGGTCACAGGAGCAGACAAGTACAAAGGCTGATAGATCCTGCGATGCTTTAATTTCTTTTGCAAGACCCTGATCCTGGTCAGGTGATGTAACTTCCCTCCCCCCTGCATCGGCCCCGTATGCCTCTATACAAAAGGCGTTAAGTTTTGCTAAAACTTAACTTAGTCTATATTGAATAGTCTATGCCACACTATTTCCAAAAATGATTGGCCGGTTAGTAAGGCAAGCACAACAGCAGGTAGGGTATAGCCTTCTGACCATCAATGTGGTTATTTTTTCTACTCCACTCCACCATTTCTGAGATTCAGTGCTCTTCTTTCACATGAACTACAAAATCCTGTGGTTCCAGATGTTTGCTGCTAGAGAAAAGCTACTGCTCTGAAAATTTTCGACAAACGGCAACCTGGTGTTCGTCTGAGAGTATCCCAAAAGTGCTCTTGTGCAAGGGGGCAGGGTGTGTCCAGGCAGAACAGCACTGCCAATCACCTGCCACCTTTGCATACTCCAGATTATGATTGGCTGTAATTTCTGTGCTGAGCAGCAGTGTCAAGTCTCTGTGACACTGCTTTTCTTTAAATTGCAAGTGCACCTGAATTAACTGTGTCACTACCGGTTATACAAAATAAAATCGGAACCGGAACCGGAACGGAACCGCAAAAAGTCCACTGCCCCCAGCGAGAAGGAGGTCTTACTAACAGCGTTGTCCGGCAATTCCGGCCATGTCCGACTTTTTATGTAAACTCCACTTACTGTCCGGACCGCTGGTAAAGTAAAAGCCGGAAAACAGTGGCAGATGCATTCCGGCTCAGAGTGTAAAAGTCGGAATGCCAGAAGGAAGGAACATGTGTGCATACAGCAGAGAGGGACTTTCTGCACATCGGCCAGCAGCAGCTGAAACAAGTGAGTGGGGACACTGACACGGGGAGGGGGGAGGGGGGTGCTGGGAAACCTACTATTTTATCTCACTCTGGTGTCTCATTCTCACTTTGGTTGTCTCTCTATCTGTCCCCTCCTTCCCTCTATCTGTCCCCTGTGTCCCACCTGCCTGTCCCTATGCCTGTTATCTTTTGCCTCCCGCCCCTTTCCTTCTCTATGTCTTTTGCCTGGCCTTCTATCTGTCCCCTGTCTGTCTTCTTGCTTGTCCTCTACCTGTCCCCCTACCGTCCCTCTATCTGTCCCCACCTGTCACTATCTGTCACCCTATCTGTCCCTCTGCCTGTCCCTCCATCTGTCTATATGCCGGTCCCTCTATCTGTTCCACCCCTGTCTGTCCTTCTATTCTGTCCCTTTACCTGTCCCCCCGCCTGTCCCTTTATCTGTCACCTTCTGTCCCCTGCACCCTCATCTGTCCCCTGCCAGTCCATCTATCTGCCCCATCTGTCCCACTGATCTGTCCCCCTGCCTGTTCCTCTCTCTGTCCCCTGCCTGTCCACCTCTGTCCCTCTGCCTGTCTGTCCCTCTATCTGTCTCCCTGCCTGTCCTCTGTCCTGTCCCCCTACCTGTACTGTCTATTTTCTCCTCTGCCTGTCCTTCTATCTGTCCCCTTGCCCGACCCTCTATCTGTCACCTTGCCTGTCCCTCTATCTGTTCCCCTGTCTGTCCCCTGCCTGTCCCTCTATCTGTCTCCCTGTCTGTCCCTCTATCTGTCTCCCTGCCTGTCCCTCCTGTCTGTCTCCCTGCCTGTCCCTCTGTCTGCCCCCCTGCCTGGCCTCTATCTGCCCCTTGTGCGTCCATCTTTTTGCACCTCTGCCTGTCCTTCTATCTGCTCCTCCTGTCTATCCTTCTACCTGTCCCTCCATCTGTTTTCTGCCTTCCCCTATCTTGCCCCTGCCTGTCCCTCTGTTGTTCCCCTGCCTGTCCCCCTCCTTGCCACTCTGTCTGTCCCCCGCCTGTCCCTTTCACTGCCCCTCTGCCGGTCCCTCTATCTGTCCCCCTGTCGTCCCCCGCCTGTCCCTCTATCTGTACCGTCTGTCCCCCTGCCGTCCCTCTATATGTCTCCCTGTCTGTCCCTCTATCGGCCCCTTGCCTGTCCATCTTTTTGCACCTCTGCCTGTCCTTCTATCTGTCTCCCGTCTATCCTTCCCTGTCCCTCTATCTGTCTTCTGTCTGTCTCTGTTCGTTGTACCTCTGTCTGTCCCCCTGCCTTCCCCCCTCCTTGCCCCTCTTGTCTGTCCCCTGCCTTTCCCCCTCTGTCCCCCTGCCTGTCCCCGCCTATCCCTCTATCTGCCTCCTTCCTGTCCCTCTATCTGTCCCCTTTGCGTCCATCTTTTGCACCTCTACCTGTCCTTCTATCTGTCCCCTCTGTCTATCTTCTACTGTCCCTCCATCATTCCTCTGCCTTCCCCATCTGTCCCCCTGCCTGTCCCTCTATCTGTTCACCCCGTCGTCTGTCCTTCTGTCTGTCCTTCTACCTGTCCCCCTGCCTGCCCCTCTGTCTGTCCACCTGCATCCCTCTGTCTGTCCCTGCCTGTCCTCTACCTGTCTGTTATTTTCTCCCTGCATGTCCTTCTATCTGGTCCCCTTGCTGTTCCTCTATCTGCAACCCTCGTTCCCCCTGCCTATCCCTCTTTATTCCCCTGCCAGTCCTTATCTGTCCCCTTGCCTGTCCTTATCTGTCCCCTTGCTGTCCCTTATCTGTCCCCTGCCTGTCACCCTCTCTGTCCCTCTTGCCGTCCCCTCATATGTCTGTCCCTCTATCTGTTCTTCCCTGCCTGTCCCTTACCTGTCCCCCTGGCCTGTCCCTCTGTCTGTCTTTTCTCCTCTGCCTGTCCTTCTATCTGCCCTTGCCTTGCCCTTCATCCTGCACCTTGCCTGTCCCTCTATTCGTCACCCTGTCTGTCCCCTGCCTGTCCCTTATCTGTTCCCTGTCTGTCCTCTATCTGTCCCGCCTGTATATCTATCTACCTCCTTGCTGTGCCTCTATCTGTCGACCTGCCTGTCCCTCTGTCTGCCCCCTGCCTGTCCCTCTATATGCCCCTTTGCCTGTCCCCATCTTTTTGACCTCTGCCTGGCTTTCTATCTGTCCCCTGTCTATCCTTCTACCTGCACCCTCTCCATCTGTTATGGCCTTTCCCCTACTGTGCCCCTGCCTGTCCCCCTCCTTGCCCCTTTGTCTGTCCCCCGCCTGTCCCTTCCTTGCCCCCTCTGCTGTGCCCTCTACCTGTCCCGTCTGTCCTCGTCTGTCCACCTGCCTATCCCTCTGTCTGTTCCCCCTGCCTGTCCCTCTGCCTGTCCTCCTACCTATCTGTCTATTTTCTCCTCTGCCTGTCCTATCTGTCCCCTTTCCTGTCCCTCTATCTGTCACCCTGTCTGTCCCCTGTATCCTCTCTGTCTGCCAGTCCATCTATCTGTCCCCCTGCCTGTCCCTCTATCTGTCCCCTTGCCTGTCCCTCTATCGTTCCCCCTGCTGTCACCCTCTCTGTTCCCTCTGCCTGTCCCTCTATCTGTCTCCCTGGCCTGCCCCTCTACATGTCCCTTGCCTTACCCTCTATCTGTCACCCTGTCTGTCCCTGCTGTCCCTCTATCTGTCCCCCTGTCTGTCCCCCTGTCCTGTCCCTTATCTGTCCCTGCCTGTCCCTCTTCTGTCCCCTGCCTGTCACCCTCTCTGTCCCTCTATCTGTCTGTCCCTCTATCTGTCCCCCTGCCTGTCACCCTCTCTGTCTCTGGCCTGTCCCTCTATCTGTCTGTCCCTCTATCTCTCCCCCTGCCTGTCCCTCTATCTGTCCCCTTGCCTGACCCTCTCTGTCCCCCTGCCTGTTACCCTCTCTGTCCCTCTGCCTGTCCTTCTATCGGTCTGTCCCTCTATCGTACCCTGCCTGTCCCTCTACCGGTCCCTGCCTACCCTCATGTCACCCGTCTGTCCCGCATGTCCCTCATCTGTCCCCTGCTGTCCCTCTATTGTCCCGCCTGTATCTCTACTTCCTCCTTGCTGTTCCTCATCTGTCGACCTGCCTGTTCCCTCTGTCTGCCCCCTGCCTGTCCCTCTATTGCACTTGCCATGTCCATATTTTTTGCACCGTCTGCCCTGTCCTTCTATCTGTCCCCTGTTCTATCCTTTACCTACCCCTCATTGTTCTTCTGCCTTTCCTATCTGTGCCCCTGCCTGTCCTTGGATGTCCCCGTCGTCCCCCGCCTGTCCCCCCTGTCTGTCCCCTGCTGTCCATCTATCTGTCCCTCCATCTGTCCCCCTGCCTGTCCCTCTATCTGCCCCCTGCCTCCACTTTTTGCACTCTTGCCTGTCCGTCTAATCTGTCCCCTGTCATCCTTCTACATGACCCTCCACCTGTTCTTCTGTCTGTCCTCTGTCTGTTCCCATCTGTACCTCGTTGTCCCCCTGCCTGCCCCCTTGCCCCTCTTGTCTGTCCCCCTGCCTTTCCCCCTCCCTGTCCCTCTGTCTGTCCCCGCCTATCCCTCTATCTTCCTTGTGTGCCTCTATCTGTCTCCTGCCTGTCCCTCATGTCTGCCCCCTGCTGTCCTCTATTGCCTGTACTGCACTTTTTGCCACCTCTACCTGTCCTTATATCGTCCCTCTGTCTATCCTTACCTGTCCCTCCATCTGTTCCTCTGCCTATCCCCCTCTGTCCCCCTGTCTGCCCTCTATCTGTTCACCGTCTATCTATTCTGTCTGTCCCTCTAACTGTCCCCCTGTCTGTCCTCTGTCTGTCCCCCTACTGTCTGTCTATCTCTCCTCTGCCGTCCTCTATCTGTCCCTTGCCTGACCCTCTATCTGTCCCTTGCTGACCCTCGCTGTCACCTTGCCGGTCCTTATCTGTCACCCTGTCTGCCCCTGCCTGTCCTCTATCTGTCACCCTGCTAGTCCTCTGTCTGCCCCCCTGCCTGTCCCTCTATCTGCCCCTTTGCTGTCATCTTTTGCAACCTCTGCCTGTCCTTTATCTGTCCCCCTGTCTATCCGTCTACCTGCCCCACCATCTGTTCTTCTGCCTTTCCCTATTGTGCCCTTGCCTGTCTGTCTGTCCATTTGTCTGTCCCACATGCCTGTCCCCTGTCTGTCCACTCTGTCTGTCCCTCTATCTGTCCACCTGCCTGTCCCACTATCTGTCTCCTTGCCTGTCCTCTATCTGTCCCCCTGCCTGTTCCACTATCTGCTCCCTGCCGGTCCATCTTTTTGCCCTTTGCTATCCTTCTATCGTCTCTTGTCTTCCTTCTATCTGCCCCCTGTCTGTCCTTATACCTGTCCCTTTACCTGTTCCCAGCCTGTCCCTCCATCTGCCCTCTGTATGTCCTTCTGTCCCTTCATCTGTCCCCCCTGCCTGTCCCTTTATCGGTCCTCCTGCTTGTTCCTCCATCAGGTTCCTCTGCCATCCCCTATCTGTTCCCCAGCCTGTCCACTCATAGTCCCCCACTGTCCCTCTATATGTCACCCAGCCTGTACCTCTGTCTGTCCCCCTGCCTTTCCCTCTATCTGTCACCCTCTCTGTCCCTCTATCTGTCCACCTTGTCTATCTGTCTGTCCCTCTGCCTGTCCCTATATTCTATCCTGAGCCTGTCCTATCTGTCCCTTGCCTGTCTTCTATGTGTCTCTCTGTCGTCCTTCTACCTGTCCCTCTATCTGTTTCCTTTGCCTGTCCCTCTATCCTGTGCCCCTGGGACAGATAAAGGGACAGGTAGGATGACAGAGGGACAGCCAGAGGGAGATAAAAGTAGGTAGGTTCAGCACACAAAAGTAGGTAGGGCCCCCAGCCCCCACCTCCCACCCCCAGTGTCAGTGTCCCACTCACATAAGCTTCAGGTGCTTTTCTGACGATGTGCAGATAATCCTGTGCTCTGCTCTTCTGTAATGACACTGATCGTTCTTCCTTCTGCATTTTGTGCTCAGTGTGTAAAAACCGGAACATTTCTGTCACATACACAAGATAACTTATTGTTCCGGTTTTTCACATTGAGCTGGAATGACCTGCCATTGTGTTTCTGGTCCGGTTCGGGTGGTTTTACTTACCTGCAGTCCGGACAATAACTGGAGTTTCATTTAAAAGTCATAACATGAATGGAATCGCCGGAAAACCCTCCCCCTTCTCGCTGGAGGCAATGGCCTTTTTGTGGTTCCGGTCCAGTTCTGATTTTTTTTTTACCGGATTGTTATTTAATAGATAAAAAAACACTCTCGGCTACATACTCCCAAAATTTATGTACAACATATACACATACACCTCTACACACATTCCTACACTTATACACACAATCACACATGTAAATAACACAAACACTGGTGCACACTTACTGCTTTATACACACTCATAAAGCAGTGTTAAAAAACTTCTAACACAACCAGACATATGGCACTTATAGCGTGTAGGATTTTGTAAGGCTTTTGATGCCGTCCCTATAGGCGACTAACATATAAGCTAAGTCTGTTCGGCTGGGTTGCACATTGTACAAGAATAGAAAGTTGGTTAATCGATAGGAACCAGAGAGTGTTTGTTAACAGGGCTTCATAATATAGACTGTGTGGTATTGTCAGCAAGGTTTTCTGTGTTTGACAACGACGAAGAAAACTTTGCTGACCCATTAAAACTTTAGAGGATGTGCAATGGCTGCAGGTGGATCTAGATAGATTGTCACATTAGGCTGATGAAAATCAATGTTGATAAAGTGTTGCAGCCCGGCAAGCAGTGCCAGTGCGCAACAACCAGAGCCAGTAAGATATTTTCTTGTTTATGAAGAGGTATAGATTAAGGGAGAAAAATGTACTCTCCTCTACAAAGCATTGGGAAGGCCTCAATTGGATATGCAGTGCAATTTTGGAGATCCTGTGGTACAAAAAGACATATTTGAAAGGGTTCAGAGAAGGGCAACTAAATAATTAGGGGGGTTGGGGGAGCTTGAAATGAAGAGAGACTGGAAAAGTTACAATTATGTACGCTGTAGAAAAAGGCGCTGCGTGGGGATATGATTACTGTGTATAAATACATTAACGGGCCATACAATAAACTATCTGGGGCATTGTTCACCAATAGAGCATGACGAAGACACACATACTCCATTAAGACTGGAAGAAATGAAGTTAAGTCTCAAGTTCGGAAAAAGATTTTCACTGTGAGAATAGTAAAAACTATGGAACGTTCTTCCATTGGACATGGTGATGGCAGGTTATTGGATATTTTCGGGAAAAAAGCTGGATGAGTTCTGAAAACAAGGAATGTTGCAGGTCACTGGATTGATACATAAAGTACAGATGATCCAGGGATATTTTCAATTGTCACTTGGAGTCAGGAACAAAATTCTGGTGTTTTTTTTTTTCTTTTTGCCTTCCTCTGAATCAACAGTTAGGCAGGAAATGAGGAATGAAGATATTGCTAGATGGGTTGGACTGGATGGATATATGCCTTTATCAACCTGAAACGCCTATCTAGACTAATACACACATTGGCTACAAACTCACAAACAATATTAAAACACACATACGTAGCTACAAGACAAGCTCACTCTGATACACACATAATAACACACACATAAAAACATGTTGCTAAATAACCATTATACAAATATATTCATTTCACACACATTTGCTACACACATGCATTCAGACTTTCCACACTTTCTACACAAATGTTCACACTCTATACACTCACTCACACATTTACATTGTTACACAATCCCAAAAGCCCGAGACACCAACACACATATACAACATACAAAAAATACACCAGAAATACCTCTGTTCCAGCCACCAAAACAAAATTCCCAGGATGCAAAACCCCTTTCCGCAGCCCGAGCAGAGAGTTTCAGGGTGCAAAAACCCTGTTACGGTGGTCAGACAGACAGAGTTCCAGGGTTCAGACCCCCCATCCGGCAGCAGATAAGAGTTCCCAGGGTTGTAAAATCCTGTTCCAGTAACCAGATCGAGCCAAAGGGGTCCAGACTCCCATTCCAGCGCAGACCAACACAAGCAAAGGGGTCCGACCCCCGTTCGGCGGCCAGAACAGAGCCCAAAAGCATCCAGAGCCCCGTTCCGGCAGCCCAGCAAACAAAGTAAAAGCATCCAGACCTCCGTTCGGCAGCCAGAACAGAGCCCAAACAATCCAGACCCCGTTCCGGCGGCCAGAACAGAGCCAAAACCATCCAGACCCCCATTCCAGCGGCTAGAACAGAGCCAAAACCATCCAGAGCCCCGTTCCGGCAGCCAGAACAAAGTCAAAAGCATCCAGACCCCCGTTCGGCAGCCGGAACAGAGACCGAAGGGGTCCGCCCCCTGTTCCGGCAGCCAGAACAGTGCCAAAAGCATCCAGACCCATGTTCCGGCAGCCATAACAGTGCCAAAAGCATCCGGACCCCTGTTCCGGCAGCCGCAACAGAAACAGGCAAAGGGGTCCAGACCCCCGTTCCGGTGGCCAGGAACAGAGCCAAACCATTCAGACCCCCTTTCCGGCGCCCAGAACAGAGCCAAAACCCCAGACCCCCGTTCCGGCAGCCAGAACGAGCCAAAGAATCCAGAACCCCATTCCGGCAGCCAGAACAGAGAGATAAAGGGGTCCAGGACTCATGTCCGTCCGCCAGCGGCGAACAGAGCAAAAGGGGCCATCCAGACCCCAGTTCCGGCAGCCAGAAACAGAGCCAAAGGGGGTCCAGACCCCCGTTCCGCAGCCAGAACAAAGCCAAAAGCATCCAGACCCGTTCCGGCAGCCAGAACAAAGTCAAAACGCATCCAGACCCTGTCCGGAACCAGAAAGACGCCAAAGGGGTCCAGACCCCCGTTTCGGCGGCCAGAAAACGCCAAAAGCATCCAGGACCCCAGTTCGGCAGCCAGAACAAGTAAAAGCATCCAGACCCCCCGTTCCGGCCACCAGTACAGACCCAAAGGGGTCCAGACCCCGCTCCGGCTGCCACAACAGAGCCAAAAGATCCAGGCCCCCAGTCCGGCAGCCATAACATGCCAAAAGCATCCAGACCCCTGTTCCGGCAGCCAGAACGGACCCAAAAGCTCCAGACCCCGTTCCAGCAGCCAGAACAGAGTCAAAAGGGTCCAGACCCCCGTTCCAGCGGCCAGAACAGAGCAAAGGGGTCCGAACCCTGTTCCGGCAGCCGGAACAGAGCCAAAGGGGTCCAGACCCCTGTTCCGGCGACCAGAACAGAGCCAAAAGCATCCAGACCCCCGTTCCGGCAGCAGAACCGAGCCAAAACCATCCAGACCCCCGTTCCGGCAGCCATAACAGTGCCAAAACCATCCAGACCCCTGTTCCGGCAGCCAGAACGGACCAAAAAGCACCCCAGACCCCAGTTCCAGCAGCCAGAACGAGCCAAAAGCATCCAGACCCCCGTTCCGGCAGCCACGAACAGAGCCCAAAAGCATCCAGACCCCCGTTCCGGCAGCCATAACAGTGGCAAAAGCATTGAGACACCCCATTCGGGGGCAGAACAGAGCCAAAACAATCCAGACCCCCGTTCCGCGCGCCAGAACAGAGCCAAAACCATCCAGACCCCTGTTCCGGCAGCCCATATGGACCCAAAAGACACCGACCCCCATTCCAGCAGCCAGAACAGAGCCAGGGGTCCTGACCCCAGTTCCAGGAGCCAGAAGAGAGCCAAAGGGGTTCAAACCCCCGTTCGGCGGCAGAAAAGAGCCAAAGGGGTCCGACACCCGTTCTCGGCGGCCAACAGAACAGAGCCAAAACCATCCAGCCCCCGTTCCGGCAGCCAGAACCGAGCCAAAACCATCCAGCCCCCCGTTCCGGCCAGCCATAACAGTGCCAAAACATCCAGACCCCTGTTCCGGCAGCCAGAACGGACCAAAAGCACCCAGACCCAGGTCCAGCAGCCAGAACAGAGCCAAAGCATCCCCAGACCCCCGTTCCGGCAGCCAGAACAGAGCCAAAAGCATCCAGACCCCCGTTCCGGCAGCCATACAGTGCAAAAGCATCGAGACCCCCATTCCGGGGGCCAGAACAGAGCCAAAACAATCCAGACCCCGTTCGGCGGCCCAGAACAGAGCCAAAACCATCCAGACCCCCGTTCGCGGCGGCCAGAATAGAGCCAAAACCATCCAGACCCCTGTTCCGGCAGCCAGAACAGAGCCAAAAGCATCCAGACCCCATTCCGGCAGCCATAACAGTGCCAAAAAGCATCCAGACCCTGTTCCGGCAGCCAGAATGGACCCAAAGCACCAGCCCCATTCCGGCAGCCAGAAACAGAGCCAAGGGGTCTGACCCCCAGTTCGGCAGCCAGAAGAGAGCCAAGGGGTCAGACCCCCGTTCCGGCGGCCAGGAAAAGAGCCAAAGGGGTCCGAACACCCGGTCAGGCGGCAGCAGAACAGAGCCAAAAGCATTCCAGACCCCCATTCCGGCAGCCAGAACAGAGCCAAAACCATCCAGACCCCGTTCCGGCAGCCAATAACAGTGCCAAAAGCATCCAGAACCTTGTTCGGCAGCCAGAACGGGACCCAAAAGCACCCAGAACCCCGTTCCAGGCAGCCAGAACAGAGCCAAAAGCATCAGACCCCCGTTCCGCAGCCAGAACAGAGCCAAAAGCACTCCAGACCCCCGTTCCGGCAGCCATAACAGTGGCAAAAGCACAAGACCACCCATTTCTGGCGGCCAGAACAGAGCCAAACCCATCCAGACCCCCGTTCCGGCGGCCAGCAGCAGAGCCAAAACATCCAGACCCCCGTTCCGGCGGCCAGATAGAGCCAAAACCATCCAGACCCCCGTTCAGCGGCCAGAACAGAGCCAAAACCATCCGAGCCCTGTTCCGGCAGCCAGAACAGAGCCAAAGGGGTCCAGACCCCCGTTCCGGCGGCCAGAACAGAGCCAAAAACCATCCAGACCCCCTTTCCGGCAGCCAGAACAGAGCCAAAAGAATCCAGACCCCCATTCCAGCAGCCAGAACAGAGATAAGGGGTCCAGACTCATGTTCCGGAGGCCAGAACAGAGCCAAAGGGTTCCAGACCCTGTTCCGGCAGCCGGAACAGAGCCAAAGGGGTCCAGACCCTGTTCCGGCGACCCAGAACAGAGCCAAAAGCATCCAGACCCTGTTCCGGCAACGAAGAGAGCCAAAGGGTCAGGACCCCCGTTCTGGCGGCCAGAACAAAGCCAAAAGCATCCAGACCCCCGTTCCGGCAGCCAGAACAGAGCCAAAGGGGTCCAGACCCACTTTCTGGCGACCAGAAACAGAGCCAAAAGCATCCAGACTCCTGTTCCGGCAGCCAGAAAAGAGCCAAGGGGTCCAGACCCCCGTTCCGGCAGCCGGAACAGAGCCAAAAGCATCAGACCCCCGTTCCGGCAGCCAGAACAAAGTCAAAAGCATCCAGACCCCCCGTTCCGGCCACCAGTACAGAGCCAAAGGGGTCCAGACCCCTGCTCCGGCTGCCACAACAGAGCCAAAAGCATCCAGGCCCCCGGTCCGGCAGCCATAACAGTGCCAAAAGCATCCAGACCCCTGTTCCGGCAGCCAGAACGACCCAAAAGCATCCAGACCCCGTCCCAGCAGCCAGAACAGAGTCAAAGGGGTCCAGACCCCCGTTCCGGCGGCCAGAACAGAGCCAAAAAACTCCAGACCCCGTTCCGGCAGCCAGAACAGAGCCAAAAGAATCCAGAACCCCATTCCGGCAGCGACAGAACAGAGATAAAGGGGTCCAGACTCATGTTCCGGCGGCCAGAACAGAGCCAAAGGGGTCCAGACCCCAGTTCCGGCAGCCAGAACAGAGCCAAAGGGGTCCAGACCCCGTTCCGGTGGCCAGAACAAAGCCAAAAGCATCCCGACCCCCGGTCGAGCCAGAACAAAGTCAAAAGCATCCAGACCCCATTTCCTGCAACCAGAACAGAGCCAAAGGGGTCCAGACCCCCGTTTCGGCGGCCAGAACAAAGCCAAAAGCATCCAGACCCCCGTTCCGGCAGCCAGAACAAAGTCAAAAGCATCCAGACCCAGTTCCGGCAGCCAGAACAGAGCCAAAGGGGTCCAGACCCCCGTTCCGGCGGCCAGAACAAAGCCAAAAGCATCCAGACCCCCGTTCCGGCAGCCAGAACAGAGCCAAAGGGGTCCAGACCCCCGTTCCAGCAGCCGGAACAGAGCCAAAAGCATCCAGACCTCCGTTCCGGCAGCCAGAACAAAGTCAAAAGCATCCAGACCCCTGTTCCGGCCACCAGTACAGAGCCAAGGGGTCCAGACCCTGCTCCGGTGCCACAACAGAGCCAAAAGCATCCAGGCCCCCAGTCCGGCAGCCCAACAGTGCCAAAAGCATCCAGACCCCTGTTCGGCAGCCCAGAACGGACCCAAAAGCATCCAGACCCCCGTTCAGCAGCAGCAGAACAGAGTCAAAGGGGTCCAGACCCCCGTTCCGGCGGCCAGAACAGAGCCAAAGGGGTCCAGACCCCTGTTCCGGCAGCCGGAACAGAGCCAAAGGGTCCAGACACCCTGTTTCCGGCGACCAGACAGAGCAAAAGCATCAGACACGTTCCGGCACCAGAACAGAGCCAAAGGGGTCCAAACCCCCGTTCCGGCGGCCACGAACAAAGTCAAAAGCATCCAGACCCCCGTTCCGGCAGCCAACAAACAAAGTCAAAAGCATCCAGACCCCAGTTCCGGCAGCCAGAACAGAGCCAAGGGGTCCAGACCCCCGTTCGGCGGCCAGAACAAAGCCAAAAGCATCCAGACCCCCGTTCGGCAGCCAGAAACAGAGCCAAAAGGGGTCCAGACCCCCGTTCCAGCAGCCGGAACAGAGCCAAAGCATCCAGACTCCGTTCCGGCAGCCAGAACAAGTCAAAAGCATCCAGACCCCTGTTCCGGCCACCAGTACAGAGCCAAAGGGGTCCAGACCCCTGCTCGGCTGCACAACAGAGCCAAAAGCATCAGGCCCCCAGTCGGCAGCCAATAACAGTGCCAAAAGCATCCAGACCCCTGTTCCGGCAGCCAGAACGGACCCAAAAGCATCCAGACCCCGTTTCCAGCAGCCAGAACAGAGTCAAAGGGGTCCAGACCCCGTTCGGCGGCCAGAACAGAGCCAAAGGGGTCCAGACCCCTGTTTCGGCACGATCGAACAGAGCCAAAGGGGTCCAGACCCTGTTCCGCGCCAGACCAGAACAGAGCCAAAAGCATCCAGACCCCTGTTCCGGCAACCAGAACAGAGCCAAAGGGGTCCAAACCCCGTTCCGGCGGCCAGAACAAAGTCAAAAGCATCCAGACCCCCGTTCCGGCAGCCAGAACAAAGTCAAAAGCATCCAGACCCAGTTCCGGCAGCCAGAAACAGAGCCAAAGGGGTCCAGACCCCTGTTCCGGCAGCCAGAACAAAGCCAAAAGCATCCAGACCCCCGTTCCGGCAGCCAGAACAAAGTCAAAAGCATCCAGACCCAGTTCCGGCAGCCAGAACAGAGCCAAAGGGGTCCAGACCCTCGTTCCGGCGGCCAGAACAAAGCCAAAAGCATCCAGACCCCAGTTCGGCAGCCAGAACATAGCCGAAGGGTCCAGACCCCCGTTCCGGCAACCAGAACAGAGCCAAAAGCATCCAGACTCCCGTTCCGGCAGCCAGAACAGAGCCAAAGGGGTCCAGACCCCCGTTTGGCAGCCGGAACAGAGCCAAAAGCATCCAGACCCCCGTTCGCGGCAGCCAAGAGACAAAGTCAAAAGCATCCAGACCCCCGTTCGGCCACCAGTACAGAGCCAAAGGGGTCCAGACCCTGCTCCGGCTGCCACAACAGAGCCAAAAGCATCCAGGCCCCCAGTCCGGCAGCCATAACAGTGCCAAAAGCATCCAGACCCTGTTCCGGCAGCCAAGAACGGACCCAAAAGCATCCAGACCCCGTTCCAGCAGCCAGAAACAGAGTCAAAGGGGTCCAGACCCCCGTGCGGTGGCCAGAAAAAGAGACAAAGGGGTCCAGACCCCTGTTCTGGCAGCCGGAACAGAGCCAAAGGGGTCCAGACCCCTGTTCCGGCGACCAGAACAGAGCCAAAAGCATCCAGACCCCTGTTCGGCAACCAGAACAGAGCCAAAGGGTCCAGACCCCGTTCCGGCGGCCAGAACAAAGTCAAAAGCATCCAGACCCCCGTTCCGGCAGCCAGAACAAAGTCCAAAAGATCCAGACCCACCGTTCCGGCAGCCAGAACAGAGCCAAAGGGGTCCAGACCCCTGTTCCGGCAGCCAGAACAAAGCCAAAAGCATCCAGACCCCCGTTCGGCAGCCAGAACAAAGTCAAAAAGCATCCAGACCCCAGTTCTGGCAGCAGCAGAAACAGAGCCAAAGGGGTCCAGACCCTCGTTCGGCGGCCAGAACAAAGCCAAAAGCATCCAGACCCCAGTTCCGCAGCCAGAACATAGCCGAAGGGGTTCAGACCCCTGTCCGGAGGCCAGAACAGAGCCACAAAGCATCCAGACCCATTCCGGCAGCCAGAACATAGCCGAAGGGGTCCAGCCCCCGTTCCGGTGGCCAGAACAGAGCCAAAGGGGTCCAGACCCCTTTCGGCAGCCATAACAGTGCCAAAAGCATCCAGACCCCGTTCCGGCAGCCGAAACAGAGGCAAAGGGGTCCAGACCCCCGTTCCGGCAGCCAGAATAGATCTAAAAGGGTTTAAACCTTATTCCGGCATCTATATAAATTGGTGTAATTTTATGTCTTAGATAGGTGGCGCTGTTCATTTCTGTTCCGGTTCGGCGACTGTTCCGGTTTTACCTAGTACCTGTACGTACATTCTATGGGGAATGGCAGAGGAATGTGTGTATAAATGTAAACACAGTACTGACAAGGTCTTTGATATTTCTACTGTGTAACATCTTCTCCCCATATTTATAGTGCAAGCAGAAAACCTTGGGAGGCAGATGCAAAGGTTAAGGCATTTTTTCCCTTTAGGGCATTGTAGTTGATAAATGGCTCACTTTCCTTTTAAGGCGTTGTATTTAAAAATGGGATATTATATTTTCAAGACTCTTTATTAAAATTAGTACGGTAGGTATATGGTGCACATTTATTTTAAAACCTTTTAATAAAAGAAATGAATAAATGGCCCACTTTCCTTGTAAGCATTTAAATTAAAAGCAGTGGGTAGGGAGCATACTTTCCCCTTAAGACACTACATTAATAATGCTTTTGTTTGCATCTTAAAATGTTTCTGAGGTAATTTGGGGGGCATTAAGGCACACCTCATATTTGCAGCTTCATAAATGCAGTGAAGTAAAAGGTACCACATGTCATTATACATGTCAATACCTTAAAAATTCATTGCCTCATACATTATATTGTAGCCATAGAAACTTAGAAGTTGTCTGCAGGTTTTCAATTTGGGGTACCTAATAGTTCCAGGACTAATCCCTAGGATTTCTGTAAGAAAAACAAATGGGGAGATTTACCCAGAGCTGCAATCGCTCCTGGTAAATCTTGCCACCCGAATGAAATATCGGGTTTGCAAGTTTGAGTAAATCCCGAAAGGAATTTAACAACAAACGCAATATTAAATCACAATGGCTGGTTGCACAGATGTCTTTTGCGAAACCTGCGCAGCCTAAACAAAGAAGGAGTTAAAGTGACACTGATATTAATTCAGTTATCACAACGTAACTCTGGAAATTTGCCTAACCCCCTGGATAAATGAGCACCAAAGTCTTAAAACTAGTGATGTAATTTCTATGAGAAATACAAGTTATCTACAGTACAATTTGATAGCTGAGAAGTGCACTTAGTAGATATAACACTCATTTCTGGGGAAAGGTTATCATTATTATTATTAAGGATTTATATAGTGCTAACATCGTCCGCGACACTTTACAATAACATAATCATACATTATATTCAAGGGTAATACATATCATACAAAGTCATACATATTACATACTATACAAAGACAATGCATATAAGTACACAGAGTGATGAGTTATTTACAGCAATATATCTGTTGTATTCAATTAGATCAACTGGACTTGAAGTTTAGTTCTTGAAGACGTTTCGCTAGTCATCCGACTGGCTTTCTCAATTCAGAATGACTTGTACAAGAATCTTTGGCAATTATGTACCCTGGAAAATTAAAAAGAATTTTCAAAAAACACTGTATCCCTGTCTGCTTTAAACCGAACAACACACTGAGGAAGCAATTGGTACATCCGAAAGACCCAATACCAAAACACAAGAAAAGCGACATCATATACGCAGTGCAGTGCAGTGAAGAATGCTCTGATTTGTATGTGGGGGAGACCAAACAGCAACTGCATCAACGTATGGCCCAGCACAGAAGAGCCAATTCCTCGGGTCAGGACTCAGCTGTGTACCTGCATCTTAAGGATAAAGGACATACCTTTGAAGATTGTAATGTTAACATATTGGCAAAGGAACGTGACTGGTTCAAGAGAGTGTTAAGGAGGCCATTTATGTGAAAATAAAGAAACCAAGCCTAAATAGAGGTGGGGGGGGTTCGACACCAACTGTCTGCCATGTACAATGCTGTTTTGACACCTTACTCTGGTCATTCCTATAACACCTCTTAGCCACTATCCAATCACGCCCTTAACACTTGGCTGTGATATGCTAATTGGGATTTTCCAGGGTACATAATTGCCAAAGATTCTTGTACAAGTCATTCTGAATTGAAAAAGCCAGTCGGATGACTAGAGAAACGTCTTCAAGAACTAAACTTCAAGTCCAGTTGATCTAATTGAATACAACAGACATACCATGACCTGGATGAATGAGAACCTTCACAAGCATATTTACAGCAATACCGTGATATAATAGGAAAGAGGACCCTGCCTAAAGAGCTTATAGTGTAGATGTTGGGGGGTATAACCCCATCCTTTTGTATTTAGATGACTTCTGGGTAATTTCCATGTTTCCATGGTAGCCCTTAAAAAATGCTTCACCTAACAAAAGGTTTCTACTGCATTCCACAAGCTAATTGCAAAACCAGAGAGCCAACCACAGACCAGTTTCGGCTTTATTGGGTCATCATCAGTATAGTGTAGGCCTCTGGATTTGCAGTGTGAAGCGCCTAAAGACAGACATAACTAATAAATTAAATAAGTTAAGAAAATAGTTAGGCTTCGCTTCTACCCTTTAGTATATGCAAAGGATCAGAGACTTCTGGGTGATTTCCATGTTTCCATGGTAGCCCTTACAAAATGCTTTACCTAATAAAAGGTTTCTATAGAATTCCACAAGCTAAGGCTGTGAAGCCCAATTCTCTCCCTATCTAATTTAATTTATTTAGATGATCAACTGTAAATACTGTGGGTAACATTTAACAATTGGAATGGCAATAGCTTCTTACCAGCCATTCAATAGCAGATGTACCAAAATGAGTGAGGAAACACAGCGATATCTAAAGTACATGCATTTAGAAATTTGCCCAAAACTTAAGAAACTTTTTTTCCTTTCTTACATCATATTTCAAATAAAATTCAAATGTAAGTAAATACAAATTTGTTACAAAGAGAGCTAAATTATCCACAACTAAATGCCTAGGTAAAGTCCAGGAAACTAAACAGGGTCCAGCTCAAGCACCAGAAGCATTAACATGATTATTGTCTCTTGCTTAGCTGACCCACAACTAAAATGCCTTTTTCTTACAATAGGAATAAAACAGTAGAATATACAAACAGCAAAGGTCACAAATCACAGGCCAATGTTATGTTAATCCAATTCTGGTATTTCATCTGAATGTTTTTCCAGATTGTGACGGACAGATACTGTATACTTTTCCTTTGTAATTAGAAGTGGGTCATTTATATGAAATATAAAGGAAAGACGGCTTTGCCAAGAGATGGGGGAAAAAATAGTTTTTAATACAATTGCATAAAAAATGTGTTTGCAGTTTTATGCGTATATTTTCTACTTCAGCCCCTAAATACACACGCACTGAAATGAATACAAATGCAAACACAAAGGTATGCAAATATAGCACATTTGCATGTATTTAATATACATTTTGTATTTTAACTGTGAATGTAGAATTAGGAGGCGGGGCAGACTGTTGAACAAGAGGGAGATCTGTTGGCTTTGGTGTGAGTGTCTCTTTGAGAACTTTCTTCTCATGTTACAGACCACAAATGGAAGTAGCTCTTTTGGGTTCTATAGATTTGCTTACCTGACACAATCCCTCACCGTCTAGGTGCCGCTCCTTGCTCCTGTTTCAACAGGAGCAGGGGACTTCTGCACAAACAGTCACTCAACTTCCTGGACACGCCTGTTGGGCGATTGGGTTTTATATCACGCCGTGCCTTAAGTGACAGCCACAACAATAAAGTTTAGCGTCTGTCTGAACAGAAGTTCTCTGCTCCTGCTTTTGCTCAAAACGAGCTCAAAACAGAAGCAGGGGGTGGCACCTAGACGGCAAGGGACCGGGTCAGGTAAGTAAGTTCAGGAGAATCTTTGGTAACTCTTTATGCCACAAAAGTGGGGTTTGAGGGGTAATCTATCGTTTGCAACAATTTTTTTTTGAGTGGACATGCCCTCTATTATCATTACCATGGTGATATGGAGATTCATTAGTAATTTCTTCTCTATGTTTTGAATACTTTCCTTCTCATGAACCACATTGGATGCTAGATATCACGTGATTACCCCTTAACATAAAAGATACATGTAACTATATCCTCCTATGTTTTTAGCTCTTTGCACACTTTTACGAGCAACCATGCTAACAAAATTTACAGCACCCAAATTTCCAGTTCAAACAGCTTTAAAGAGAGGTCATAGCCTTGAAAAAAGCATTGACAGAAAGTCCACGCCATTAATTAATGATGCCTTAAACCTAATGTACTATAAAATAAGCTGTTTTCCAAGTAGTAATACACAACCCAACACTTAGGGGCATATTTATAAAAGAGCGATTAGCGCGACCCTGAAGGTGGTGAAAAGTCATTGTTTGAGCGAAAAGGCATTCTAATGGGTAATATGCCTTGAAAAAGCGAACGCGCATTAGAAGGGCGATCGCGCATTAGAGTGTAATATGCCTTGGAAAAGCGACATTAAAAAGGCGATCGCGCATTAGAATGTAATATGCCTTGGAAAAGCGAACGCGCATTAGAAAGGCGAACGCACATTAGAAAGGCGAACGCACATTACAAAGGCGAACGCACATTATAATGGAATATGCCTTGGAAAAGCGAACGCGCATTAGAAAGGTGAACGCACATTAGAAAGGCGAACGCACATTAGAAAGGCGAACGCACATTATAATGGAATATGCCTTGGAAAAAGCGAACGCGCATTAGAAAGGCGAACGCATTAGAAAGGCGAATGTGCAGTTGCAAAAGAAAATTGGATTCCAATTGAGAAATTCTAAGAAGATTGACTAAATAAGACATGGCTGACTTCTTGGTAAATGTGAGGTGGCCATTTTGAACTTGACATCATTTTCTAGTGGGCTTTTCTGGTTTCGAATGGTTTACACATGCAGTCTTCTTAGATGCGTTAAGTTTTCGCTGCGATACTTTTCGCTCTTTTCGCGCCCGTTCGCCTTTTCAGCCGCAAAGTGTGTTTTTTTCGCTTTATGGCGCTATTTTCGCTGCGATGTGCTGCGCTAATTATTTGGCGAAAAAGACAATCCTTTATAAATATGCCCCTTAGTCCTGATGTGAAATCTGTGTCTCCATAACCCCCATCACTCATCTCTCTTAAAAAACCAATCCTATAATAATTCCATAAGATTTACCACCTAAACTCCTTTTGAATTTCCTTGTTTGCACTGATATCTACATGAATAGGAAAGGACTGCAAGGTTATGTGGAGGTTGGAAGCTGTACTCAATACCTATTGGAAGTTTGGGAATTCTAGGAAAGCCTGGAATGGTCAGAAAGCTCTAAATAATACACTAAATACTATCTGGGAGATTCAATAAAAGCTCTTATAGTTTAAAATGGTGCTAATTTTGCCCCAACCAATCAGATGTTAGCTTTCAAATGTTAAATAAGATCTGATTGGTTGGGGCAAATTAGCACCATTTTAAACGATAGAACTTTTATTGAATAACCCTGTATGTAAGTATAGATTATAACAAGCTGTAAAATATATATTTTTTTATATGCTATTTTTTAATCCCTAATACAACTGCCATAATAATATAATATAATGCTGAGCTTATTAACTGCAATAAACATGTTGCTTTTGTTAGACCTTTGGTATAATTGGACAATTTTATTAGATCCCAGTTTACTGGTGTGTTACCTATGATAGTGTACTAGTTCGGAATTGGCAAGAATGGTAAAAAGAAACATTTCCAAGGTGGAAGGAACTTTGCAGCGTTGTTATGAATCTGGTTGCTTACCCTTTAAGGAAGTCTAGCATTGCACTACAGTCCTTCTATCTCTCACAGATGCAAATTACCACAATCAAAACCTTATGTGTGACCCTCAATTACTGTGATCTGGTTGCCAACTTGAATCTATTTCTAGTAACTGTGCTAATGTCTCTCATCAGTGCCTTTCCCATGGACGCTCAATACCAAACATCATAAAACATGAAAGATAAGACACCAAGGGAAATTGTGTGTATTGGGATCAGTGTAAAAGATCTGTTAAATCTCTTCAATCCTAACGTGACCTCCCACGGTTCCCTGCATTAAAATTATGGCTTTTTTGGTGGCCTACACTGAGCATGTCTAATGAAACAAAAACAGCATTAATCAGAGAAAAAATTGTGTGCTCCTCATTAATATTTCAAGAAAGGGAATATTTTGTATGAATGTGTCATAGGTTCGCACTGTGAAAAACAGACACTCTTCTAACAAAATTCTGTAAAGGACTATTTATATTTAGCAATGTGATTAAAAGCTGCAGGGCTGTCCTATTTAATCCCATGGGTATCTTATTTCCAGCCCAATAAGTTTGCATTGATTTGCTCTGTGGAGGAACATTTGTTGATTAAACCGTAAATTTCTATCGATGTATGCTAAGCAGAATGATTTGCTTCTAGAAAGTAGAGTGGGACCAGACTGGTTTCTTGGTAAATATCTTGTTTTCTTTGCATATCTTTACCACTGTGATGGATTGGTCAAATATTACATTTGCTTTTTGTAAACTTTTTTTTTTTGTATGCTACGTTCCACAGTAAATATCATATTCTGTTTCAATTTTGGAGCAAATAAATCACAATTTAAGAGTTAAAGTTAAGGAGAACTTCATAGTAGCATTCTACTTCGGTGGCTTAGTGGTTAGCACTGATGCCTTGTAGCTCTGAAGTCCTGATTTTGATTCCACCCTTGGACACATCTGCAAGGAGTTTGTATGTTCTCCCCGTGCTTGTGTGGGTTTCTCCATGCACCCTGGTTTCCCCCCACAATCATAAAGACATATTGATAGGTTGTATGTGTCAAATAAATGTGTTAGATGTAAGCCTTATGTGAATGTAAACATGTAATTGTAAAACGCCACGGAAGATGTTGGCGCTATATAATCTGCAATAATAATAATAATAATTAGTATGCAAAGGAGAGGTGTTTATTAGGAATGTACTTTGTCTATTAGGACAATGTCGATTGGTTACTTTTTGTTTCCTTTAAAGATTTTAAAGGGAACTATCTCTAAAAATGAAAGCCTGGTAGACACCTTAAGATCGTTCGTCCTGACCGACTGTTCAGCACTTCTGGCTGGTTGACCAGGACGAAGGACTGGCAATTGCAACAAAAATAGCCACGGCCAACAGTTCTCCTTAACCAAGTGTGCGGTCCATTGCCCATTCATCCAATTCAGACAAAAGGTTGGACGTCAGTCATGGCCCGTCGAAAAGCAGTGGAATTTTTTTGGCCTGATTGACCGTTTCACTGAACTATCGGTTGATCAGAAAAGTACCTGGGTCAGGGAGGTAGGACTGATTATTCTTATCATTTTTTCTTATTATTATTAAAGATAGTGGTGAAGCCAGGAAGATTCCTAGCAGAAGAATTTTTCTTTGTGCGGGTTTGTCCTTTACAGAATCATATTTAGGAGGTAGGAAGTTCCATTCCTACCATCCCTGGACCCAGATATTTTCTTTTAATTGTGTTTTTTTTTTGGTTAGTTTTTTTAAGCACACTTACAAGTCTCCTTTAAAACAAAAGAAAGCTCATAACATAATGTGATTTTTGTAAATAAAAAAATATTTCAGATAATTATTTTATTTATGTTGCCTTTGTAGATGGCAGGGCAAGCAATTAACAGTAATGCTAAAGCATTCTATCTACTTATGTTTTTGATATCATGCTGTGTAAAAGATAGATTACTGAAAGGATGTAGTGTCAGTCAATCCCAAATTAAAGGATAACTGCATTGCCTCACATGCATTTTTTTTTAAAAAATGCTTCAAAACTAGTAAGGTATGCGCCCTCCCATATGTTTTTTCCTGATACGGAGGCTTCTCTCTGCCTGTAATTAGCCCACACGTTGAAGGGGGGGCCTCGAACAATTCTGTCGCCTTGTAACTATCACTCACAAACTTGTGAGAAAAACACTACTCCACCAATCATGATAGCTTGTTATGTAGGCTGTATCCTGCACCGAACAGTTCAAGTTTCGTTGACAGAGGAGGAGGAGAGAGTTTTTAACAGCACATTCAACCAGCAATGACAAGTGTTATGTTAATCCTGGCCCTTGGGCCGTTAGGAGGCAGGCTTTTAGCCTCATATTTGCTGTATGATATCTAAGGGAAGGCAGCACAGTTGTAAATGAGAGTAAGCGATTTCAGCTGCTGGAATTGTGGGACATGGTATGGGGGAGATGTTGTTTTTTGGGTATTGTTGTGGCTTTAAAGATTGTTAGCATGTGACCAACCAGCTCTATAACATCTGTTGGCTTGGCCAGAAGAATCGTTGCTGGTGTCCACTGCTGATTTAAAAAGTTCCTTGTGTGGGCTTCTTATTAATAAATTTTCCTGTCTCTTTGTCTTTTAGCTTTTTCTTACAGTCTCTAGCCTTCTGCCTCCTGTCCCAAGAAAAATGATGGGTTGGGGGTATGGGGATTGTAGTTAAGATATAAATATTTGGATTTTGCTTCATACTCTCAATTTTAGGACGTAACTGCCAAATATGCACAAAAAAAAAAAAAAACACTCAGTACAGCGCATCTCCAGTATAAAGGGATGAATAGCTATTTGTCTATTTAGCTAATAAACAGGAGTTCGTGAAACTTGTTGGAAAGAATGCATTATTCCATTTTCAGTGGAGAATTCCTGTATGTAAATTTTTTCCCACTTTAAGTTTTTGGTCAAAAAACATTATAAAAATAAGAAAATGACTTTATTAGGGAAGTATCTGTCTGCTGGATCGTACTGTATTATGAATTACGATTGTAACTCAGGGCTGGAAAAATCCCAGGAGCCAGGTAGCCAACGCGCCTTGAAATTTTTTGCTGGCTATTAATTTTTAGAGGATTTGTCTCTGGAACTGGCTGCCAAAAATATTAGAATGGCTCCTGATTGGCTATCAAGACTTGGAGCATCTCATGAGGATTTTTTTCTTGTAGGATATAAGAAAATCTTTTTATAATATTTATCAGTTAGTCCATCATTGCCCAGGATATTGTGTCTTAATTTGTTTCTCTATGCTGAGTAATTGGGTCATTTAAGTTTAAAGAAATGCTTAGGCTGGGTACACACGAAGGGACTTTTAGTCCTGACCGAGTGTTCCCTAATAGCAAACATTTGGCTGGGACAAATGACTGTTGGTCTCGGCAAAAGTTTGCGTGACCGATTTACCGACGTGTCCGATCGCTTCTCGCTTTTGGCTAAGATCAAGTGTAGTATATAGAATGTACACTGAATATTGCTAAAGACTGGTGTGCGCTATATATTGCTTTCTTACCATGGATGATTGATTGGCCAGTGGCTATGGCCTTATAGTAGCACCCAGCACCATCAGTTTTTTGTTAAAGGGGAGTGCGGAGACCGAATGTGATACATTTCCGATTGCCAGCTCGTCCAATCTGGAGAAATGGGCAATCGACATTGGTCGCGGACACAGTCAAAACCAGCACAGATGTATCGGCTTGACTGATGAATACATGTAAGCAGCACCTACTCTGATGTGTTTGTTATGCTGCATAACATCAATCCTCCTGGGAGGTTGGAGATCTACTGCCCCTTCTAAAATGTATTGCTAATATCTGCTAATGGGAAGTGCCGAAGTGAGACAGGAGAGAGGAGAGATAGACCACGTGGGAGCGGATGGGCCTTTGGGTACCAGAGAGGTACCATTAGACCAGCTGGGATCATGGAGTCCTCTGTAAGGGTAAGGGGTCACCTGGCCAAACAAGTACGCACAGCAACTACCTATAGAGTTACTTAATCCTATAAGCATTGCACAGGCATTTTATGCATATTTAGCACATCCTACACGCTTCTTATCAGTTCCCAACCGGAAGTTCGGAACACAGACGATCAGTTGATGCGGCAGCTGGATTAATCATTCAAGTTACTGACTGACCCGAGTATAAGTCGAGGTTCAGTTTTCAGGCTGTTTTTACTGCCTGAAAACCTCGACTTATACTCAAGTATATACGGTACTCCCTCCCTTAGGTATCACACAGCAAATATGAGTGCTAAAAGCCTGCCTCCTAGACGGCCCAGGGCCATGATTAACATAGTACCTTGTCCTTGGGTGGTTGGGAATGGCTGTTACCTCTCTTCCACCTGCCCAGAGCAAACAAACTTTGAAATGTCCTGATGCTAGGAGTACAGCCTACATAATCAAGTTGATCAGGGTGGGTGGAGGAGTGTTTTCTCGATGCTAGCTTTGAATGACAAGGGAGACGAATTTATGCCATTGCAGATCACTTTTATTTTCACTTCAAACCATCTCACGTGCACACCTTTTATTTCACTTCAACCATCTCACGTTGCAACTACAAAGACCACAGGTCTGGAACTGTGATAGTGCAGGTTATTGCAAACATGCGTGCTACATGTTTCTGACCCACTTGTCTTCCTGAAGTGCTGAGTGGGTCTGAACAGTAGTATGCATGTTTTGCAATAAACTTGCAATATTACAGTTACAGACCTGTGTCTTTGTATGTTTCCTGCAATGCATTGTTTAAGTGTTGAGGGCCCTATTAAAAAATTGCACATACCGTGGTTTTTGTTTGTGTAGAACGTGGGCAGGATAGAAGGATTTGCCCACTGCGGGATTTTATGCCAGCAGACAGCTAAATCCAGAGCTAAAACTAGCGCAAGCGTGATATGAATCGCGAGCGTCAGATGTGCGGGATTTTGCAAACCCCTACAGACCTGTGTCTTTGATGTTCACCTGCAATTTATTGTTTATATTTCGGATTTGTGGTGGAATTGAAAGCCGAGGTGAGACAGACTTATTTCAGATCCGGACCACTAAGATACCCAGCCTATATACATAACACTACAACACATGTACGAGGAAGTGTTAATCAGCTGCACACCCAATTATTTGATGATTTATATATTCCTACATCATAGGGGGTAAGAGGTTGGGAGTGGAAAAGTGAATCATACAGGCGCTGAACATGTAATCAAGGCAAAAGTACTGGCAGGCAAGGGAAAATGTCAGCTTCAGAGTTGTGGAAACAAACAGAACCTAAAATGAGTCATAGAGGTAAAGAAAAGGCTCCTGAGTGGAATCTTCCATGCTGAGAAGGATGTTGGGGCAAGTAGTTTCTAACTTAAACTTTGATTTTTTGGGTTTAGTGTTCCTTTAAGGTCTGCAAAGGCCAAGAAAGCTACTAAAGACAGAATTGGTGAAAGAAAAATTTCGTGAGCTGACAACAAATGTTATGATGCAAGATTCTGGTGGTTGGCATTGTTTCTACTGTACAGGGGACACCCTGAACAAATAGACCCTTTATATAGAGTCACAGTAAGAAACTTTTTTGTGTCCTAGCACACAGACCCATGGTCAGATATTGTAATTAACATTAAAACACCTCATACATTTTAGGTGTATTGATCATGCTGTGGGCCTGTGTGGACACAGGTCACATGGTACATGTCATTGGTAAAGGAACAAGTATTGAATAAAACCAGAAATTATGAAAGCAAGCTACATCATCGTTACAAAAAAGTTAAAAAGTGGCATGGCCTGCTGCAAAATACTATTGTTAATATTTTTGTATATGTTTTGTGCTTTCGTGGCGTTTTCAAGTGTATTGCAATATTGGCCATGTCATAAAAAAAAATAGATATTGCAGTTTACCCAGAAAACAGGATTGGATTAAGTCAGGCACCAAACATATGGGTTACTTTTGTAGCATCAATGTAGCATCGCGAGCGTCAGATGTGCGGGGTGATTTTTGCATAACCCCTACAGACCTGTGTCTTGTATGTTCACCTGCAATTATTGTTTATATTCGGATTTGGTGGAATGAAAGCCGTAGGTGAGACAGACATTATTTCAGATCGGAACACTAGATACCCAGCCCATATACATCACATACAACACTGCTACTAGGAAGTGTTAATCAGCTGCACCACCCAATTTGAATATGATGATTTAAATAGATTCCATACTTCATAGGGGGTAAGAGGTGTGGGAGTGGAAATCATCACGGCGTGAACAGTAATCAAGGCAAAAGTACTGGCAGGCAAGGGGAAAATGTCAGCTTCAGAGTTGTGGAACAAACAGAACCTAAATGAGCTCATAGAGGTAAAGAAAAGGCTCCTGAGTGGAATCTTCCATGCTGAGAAGATGTTGGAGTGTTTATAACTTAAACTTGATTTTTTGGGTAGTTCTCCTTAAGGTCTGCAAGGCCAAGAAACCTACTAAAAAGACAGAATGGTAGAGAAAGAAAAATTTCTGTTTGACTGCAACAAAATGTTATGATGCAGATTTTCTAGGGGTGGTGCATTGTGTGTCTACTGTACAGGGACACCTGAACAAATTGACCTTTATAGTAGAGTCACCGAAGAAATTTTCTGGTGTCTAGCCACAAGACCCATGGTCACGATATTTGTAATTAACATTTAAAAACACCTCATCATTTTTAGAGTGTATGATCATGCTGTGGGCATGTGTGGCAAGGTCAATGGTAATGTCAGGTAAAGGGAACAAAGTATTTGAATAAATACCAGCAAATTATGAAAGCAAGCTACATCATCTGTTACAAAATAAAGTTAAAAAGTGCATGGGTCCTGCTGCAAAATACTATTGTTAACATTTTTGTATATGTTTGTCTTTCGTGGCGTTTTCCAATGTGTATTGCCAGTATGGCCTTGTCATAAAAAAAAATAGATATTGCAGTGTTCCCAGAAACAGGATTGGATTAAGTCAGGCACCAAACAATATCGGTTACTTTTGTAGCATCAACGGTGTGAGATGCTAGAGGATCCACTCAAAAGGTTTGGGATCTGACCTACCTTACTCCTCTGCTCCATAGGTTCTCCTGTTTGTACCTGTCCAAAGTCCCAGGAACAGTCTGTGTGTCATCCAGTCCCTGCTTTTCCTGTCCTCTACATACCAATACAGAAAAGAGATACATTTGTGGTGGAGATGGAGATACCCTTTTCCTTAAAATGTCCACGCCCCATAAAATAAAAACCCATACTTACCGTACCTAGTATAGATTTTTTTTCTGGTTGGAAATGCCCCTTAAGTTATTTTTTAATTGAAGAAGATTAACATAGACAGGATGATATATTTTTCCCTCTCTATTATTAAATTATAACTGATATCCGCTTTCAGTTGAATTGCTGTATTCCAACGCATTCTATGGGTTTTATTGTAAGTGTTAAATTAGAAGGTCAGGCTAAACACATTTTTTCTTGACTTGTAGCTAAGAAACTGCTGATTAAAACAATATATGCTTCACTGTCAAAGGCCCTGCTTTACATTTTTCCTGGTGTATAATGCTTAAGAATGAAAAGCATCATTTATATCTAAATGTTTTGCAGGCTGTAGTCTACCTTTACGGGAAATCTTAAGACCAGGATATTTACAAACTACAACTTCAAGCATCCGTGGAAGTTATAAGTTGCAAAGATCAGGAGGGCTGCAGGTTTGACATCTCTGCTTTATTCTAAAAACTTTTAACATGGATATTGAGGATTTAATGATGTATCTTCTTTTTATTGATTTCTTCTAAATCCCTTGGTGCATGTTCATTCCCGTTTTATGACCCTAGACCTGCCCAGTGAGCTTCATCATGGAGCAATAGCAGTTTTTTAATCGACTTTGTCTCCCTCTTGTGATAAGGAGAGTAGAGTGGGAAAAGGTAATTGGGCACACGTGCAAATATGGGGTTCAACGCACGATTGTGTATTAACATTCGGACAAGTATGTTAAGTGTATGGGCGCTCGGTAGCATAGTTGATAATCGACCCGGCGAGAAAAGTTGTTTGGCTGACCAAGCGCCCTACACATAGCGATAGGCCATTCATACACCATCATGCATCGTGGGTTGGGGCCCGCGTTTGCACGTGTGTATGGCCTTAACGTGTTGTGAATATGTTAATCAGCTATGTCTAGACCAGGGATGAAATGTAAGTGTTATACCTTTATTGGCTAACTAGACAATAAAAAAAATATAGCAAGCTTTTGGGAGACCAAACCCCCTTCATTAGGCTTGATGTTACAGAAGAAACTGTCAGTTTACCATCTCATTGATACAGTCAAATGCTTATTAAGCATGTAGGTCAACACATTCAAATAAGCCAAACACAGTACAAATAAAACAAATCAAGTAAACACAGAGATCTACAAAGATATCATTTAAACTAGCTTTTTAACAGAAGATATGTTTGGTACTACCCTCATTGTGAATATTAAATCTTACAAATAAGATATTATTAATAATCAAAATGAATGGAAACTATCAAGTACTTTAGAATCCAGTGGAAAACACAAACAATGACCTAACAATCAACTGTATTTCTAATGTTTCATATCTAGAAAAGGAACGTTCTATATGCACTAGAGCAAGGTCTTCTTAACCAATTGCTTTTACAGCCAGTAGGGAAGGTAATGCATGGCTTCTTCTGTCTGGTTAACAGGCACAGGGGAAGTGCCTGTTTGTAAAAACGGAATATAAATGAGAGTTATAAAGATCTTGGCTTCAGTGAATGAGAAATATGCTGTGCTCAGAATTAATAGGTGAACATGGTTTTCTTTGTTTATTCTAAAGATTTAGATGGTCGTGTGCAAATAGCTGCCTGTAATTTAGATATAGAGGTCTCTATGTGTATTATTCAGGCGAGTGGTAATTTACGTCAAGTGCGCTCCTCGAAATGATGGATTCTGGGTGACTGGATAGATAATTGGTTTAACTATGTGCACTATTTAATGGAAGCTATACCTAAAACCCAAATAAATTATTAAATTTGCTCTTCAATAAACCTTTATATTCTGCCTTAATATACGTTAAAAGCAAGATTTTTTTGTTTTTAGTAATATAACAGTAAATACACCAAGCTTCTCCCGAAACAAAATGAATACAATGCTGTCATGCTGCATGAAAATAGCACCTGGAAGATAAGTTACTCTTTAAGAATCTGAGCCCAATAAAAAATGGCAATGATTTTTGGATTGAATTATCCACCAAAAACCTCATTAGATTCAAAATGGTCTCCATGTCTCCTAAGTATACTTACCAGGACCTGTTCCCTCACCTTGTCCGTACCTTTTCCATGCAGTAACAAAAGGAGCCAGACTGGTAGCAGTGACAGTGATTTTCTGAGACATGTTGCCCTTTAAAGTATTTCCATATATCTTCCTCCATTGTGACGTGCTGCCAGAGATGATACTACTGTAGAACAACAATTTTGGAAAGAAAAAGTGTTAGACTAAGAAGCTTCTCACGAATGTTAATGAAGATAATATTAAAGGTCAGGGTCAAAATGCCACAACTACTGCATAGTCCATGATAATGCCATAAGACGCCTGTGTGACTGATGACACAATAACCTGCATGGATTTAGGTAAGGCATTTTAAAGGGCAAAATGGTTGTAGCCGTGTTAGTCCAGTACTGCTGGACCTAAAGGAAGAGAGAAGTGTATCTCTCAAAAGCTTGTCTATAAAAATAACTGTTAGTCCATAATAAAAAGGTATCACACTTATCCTACAGTGCATTTTCTTAGTGTGATTTTAAAGGACATTTCCACAGCAACAATTATTTTTAAAAATGAAAAGTACCTGGGGCAGGAGGTAGGTTTGATTATTCCTACTTTTTAATATCATTTGTTTAGGAGCACCAGCACATACAGTTTTCATCTACCAGGTTAGTGTCTTGAACATTTCTGTATAAAGATAGTGCTGAAGCACCAATGAAGCCTGGCAGAAGCAGATTTCTTAATGTGGTGCTCCTGTCTGGAGGAGCACCAGCCGGTGCTCCTGTCGGGAGATAGGAATTTTCAATGCTACCTCCCGTCAAATGCACTTTTCATTTTAATATTTTTTCTCTGACTACTAAGAAGGCTTCCATGTTGTTGCCAGTACAACCCAGCCCATGAAGTCATCAAAGAGCCACGCCCGTCGTTCCCTAGTATTCACTGTTCTATGCACAGTGTGTTCTAAACACCAATATGGAAATCCCTGATAAGACTTTGAAAGCTGCTTGTTACCCTACCCGTTTGTTACCAGTCACTGTGAGTTGCTGGAAAATAAACTGCAGGGTAACAAGCAGCTTTCAAAGTTTTATCAGGGACTTCCATACTCTTTTTTAATTACTCTTTTTCTAGCAAAAGATAGAGCTTCCAAATGTACCTGGATTATCTGCTTATTTACTGTTGGTGCACAGGGTAAGGCACCAGGTTTAAAAACATACAGTTCAGAAGGCACAAGTTCAATACCCCAAAATTACAGGTTTTTTTGTTTAATTATGTTCCAAAAAAGATAAATGTACCTAAAATTTTAGCTTGTTTCCTGGTGGCGCACCTGGTAAGATGCCACTTTTAGAAGCACACAGTTCAGAAGGTCACAAGTTCAAATCCCTATACTTACTTTTTTTTCTGTTTCCATTATGTAGTAAAAGATACTACATGTACCAGCTATTATTAGTATCTCTGGTAGCCAAGAGTTAAGGGATCTGCTTTTAGGAAGACGAGAGAAAATATACAATTTGCAGGTTCTATTCCCAAGACTTACTTTTATTTTTTTTATTTTTGCTGAAACGTTAGTATTCCATTTCTTACATCCATGCTATCTGTGAAATAACAGCAAAGATTACTCTTCTTTTTGTTATGAAAGTAAAGGATTATATCATTGTTAGGACAGGAGCAATGAAATGTGTTTGAAAACAAAAAACTGAAATCCCTCTTCTGTATCATGGAGAGGGAGGATTCTGTGCTGTAATGTGATTGGCTGTCAGCTTCTAGGAAGCAATGCTGTATGCAGACACTGGGGGTTTACCCAGCTAAAGTGGATTGTGGGAACTGCCCCCTAATACTCACAGGTTGTTTTCACCAATCACCCAATGGCCATAGCAAAGGGAGAGGTGAGACAATGTTGTTTATGTTTGTGAATGTGCTCTGTATATTGGGACAATGTTGTCTGGAGATTATTAGTTCTCCTTTAATTGATATATACAAAAATGCATTTTGTAATGTAATTAAACGTTACTTTTAGTGCGAATATGAAAAATAAATGTAAAAGGTATTTCTTATGAGACCTTCACTTGCTCTGGAGGATAAAAAATGTTTGCGAGAAAAAATACTAATGGCCTTTTTTAATGTTATGCAGTGGCCATGCTCATAGCAGATCTATTGGGTTGGAAAATCTCGTAGCAATTTTATTAAGACTGACATTTGTCCTTTTTGCCATACACATGTGTAAACATTCGATTTGACTTTCTGAGGTGAATACATGTTTTTCTAATTTTTCCAAAAATATTTGGCATTCCTTGTTGCCTTAATATATCTCTGAAACAAAACATGCAACAAATAATGCTTTGAGATGCAGTTAAAAGGAATATGAGAATATGTGGAGAATATAAATTAATGTAAGCATGTAAATAGGGGCCATTATCTTTCTTTTTGTTTACATTACAGCTTTGTATATAGATTAAATAATGATATGCATGTCACCTCTCGTTTTATAGGCATTGAGACACCAGGTAAACCAGTGGGAAGATTGGCTGTGCACACGAGCGTGCTATGAAGCAAACCTGCATTCCTTAATACAGTATCTTTTGCAGCTGTTCATCGTGGCTCTTTTGAGATTTTCTCTTGAGGTTATACTGTGTAGACTACCTAGAATTTTGTTTTCATTCAGTGGAAAAAGGAATACCTCTAAAATTGATATTTTTTAATTTACCAAGTCTGTAGAAAATGGCATAGTAATATGAAATATTGTCAATCTTGCAATATCGGTTTAGCATGGGTTTTGCACTGATTGAAAAGTGTCTGCACTATTTTCATACATTTTTGGAAACAGCATGGTACACCCAATGCAATGTATTTTAAAGGCATACTATACTGAATAAAATTACTTTGCCTCATCTTAATCTATAACTGAATACATGTAAGTAGCACTTACTCTGATTTGTATGTGTTGCTGCATGCCTTCAATCCAGCATACATTTTGTTTAAGAGCAGTATCCCCCCTCCCTATTTTAACCACTCCCATTCCATCCAACCTGACTTTTTCCCACACAACCAAATCTTAAGCTGCATACAGCATTCCAACTGTCAAAAACTGTCACCATTCTAGTGGAAATATAGATAGAAGATTAGATTGGATATCTAAAGAAATAGGAGCGGCAGATCAACAAAAAATTCATACAGTGGTGTTTGGGAAGAATGATCCAGTTATGGTCAATTTAAAATAACCTATTTTTCGGTATAGATTCCCTTTAAAGGAGAACTAAAGTCCCAAGCAACATTGTCCAATAGAGGAGAGCACATTCACAAACGAACAACAAGCTGTGTCTCAGTCTCCCTGTGTGGATGCTGGGTGATTTATGAAAATAAAGTGTGTCAGGGTCAGCTCCCATAATTCACCTTATCTGGGAACACCCATCTAGTGTCCGCCGGACACTTCACAGGAAACTGCAGTTTGCTTCTGGAAGCTGACAGCCAATCATGTTACAGCTCAGAGTTCCCCCCTCTGACACAGAAACAAGATACCAGTGCAGTTTTGTGTAAACACATTAGAAATGCTCCTGTCCCTAAAATGTAAATATCTATGCTTTCATACAAAAAAGAAAAGTAATCTTTTGCAGTTGTATGTCTTGCTAGCATGGATGAAAGAAAACGAACATTTAAATTTCAGCAAAAATAAAGGTAAGTATGGGGAATCTGACCAGCAACCTTCTATTCTGTGTCTTTCTAAAAAGCAAGTTTTCTACCACTAGGCCACAAGTTTAAGTAAGTAATGACTAGTACATGTAGAGTCTTTATCTTTTGCTAGACCACTAATAAAAACAAAAAAAAGGGAACATGGGAATCGAAACCTGTCTCCCAATAGTCTGATTTTTTTCCTAACCCAGCACTTTAGCAGAGCATGCCACAGGTGAACTTTCAAGCAATAGAAGTAAATGTCAGTAAAATCAGTACACTGTTTTGTATTGCTACGTAAGACTGTCAGCAATTCACACGGTGGTAAATAATAACAGAGCTGCTATATATAAAGATTGTACATATGTAGAAATTCATATTTTCTAGAAAATGGAAACAAACAAACAAAAAAAGCCACAGTTCAGGCAGTAGACCATGTATATTGTTTCATTAGTAAGCTAGGGGATTGAACTTGCGACTTCTTGGTCTGATGTTTTTAAACACACAGCATTTACATGGTGCGCCACCAGCAAATCACCTGTGATTCCGGTACATTAGAGGCTTTATCTTTCACTAGAAAGAGATGCTAGAAACTCTGCACATAGAGACAGTGAATGCTGGGGTCAGGGGCGTGGCTCTTGAAGCCAACAATGGGCTATGAGTTGTACTGGCGCACAAGATGGAAGCCTCCTTGTTACAGAATCTATTACTCATATCTACTAAATGCAAATACTAGAGAAGAATCTTTAACGTGTAGGTGTTCTGGGGAGAAAAACTTTCACATTAGGAGATGAAAAACTGAGTTTAGTTCTCTCCTTAAGTAGTATGGGCGCTACATCGCTTACAAAAACTTATAGAAAATGGATAAACATATGGGCAGGGAGAGTGTATGTGATACCTGCTTATTTTCAATGCTTCTGTGATGTGCAAAAAACTATTATTTAAAGGATTTATACACTGTAAAAACAAGTTCATGTTATTAGGTAGCTGTGGCTATAATGTAAATGTGTTTTAATTTTTTTTAGCCTATTCCCCTCCCATCCCTTAACTTCAGTCCATGATTCCTCCTCCATTGTAATCTTGTTTGTAGGACTGCCTCCACGAGATGTGCATAGCTGTACCAAATAGCGTGTCAAAGAATAAAGCAGCCATTTGAGGCATGCAACTGCACCCGCCCAGTGACATCAGTGCGCGTGACCCTCCCTGCCCAGTGACGTCTATGCACATGCGCCCGGTGATGAAGTCATTGCGCCCAAGATATAACACATGGAAATCTCGCACCTTCCTTTTGCGATTTTTGGAGGAGAGGAAGGAGCAACATTCCCCTGTGTTATAACTTGGATGTGATGATGTCGCAGTTACGTGGGTGGGCATGGTCACGCCCTGAAGTCACCGGGCAGGCGCGATCACATGACTCAAACTGCTGCTTTATTCTTTGACACGGTATTTGTTACAGCTATGCACATCTCATGGGGGGCAGTCCTACAAACAAGATTACAATGGAGGAGGAAGTCTGCAAACTTCAAGGGCACATTTAGATTATAGCCAGAGCTACCTAATAACATGAAGTTGTTTTTACAGTGTACATATCCTTTAAGCCACTAAAAGGCTAACTAAGCAGATAAATAAATAAGAAGAAAGTAAGTTGACATTTTTAGATTTATTATCAACATTTGCCAAAGGACATCAAATCTTTGTCTACGTATATTTCAAGCTCAGCTACCCCATTGATAATCATCTATGTAAAGGATGCCATTCCTATAAATATCTTGCTTATTTTGTGAAATGAACAAATGTCAAACATGTCCTATTGATCAAACAACTGATTTCCATGAAACATCCTGTCTTTGAAAGGTCATTTAGTCTATATACACCTTCTGTTAGTCATACACAGCCCTGATTCATATGACAATGTCTCTGTGTGTTAGAGAATTAAGTTCAATAATAATCTATTATTGAATATAATAATAACTATATAAACTATAATAAAGCTATATTTAGGAAATGTTTGGATACAGTAACTGCAGCTAGCATATTGTAAGTGTGTCACTAGTATTAAAACAGGAAGAAGACACACTTTTTTTTATCTAAAGAAGCGGCTCACTCTCCAACACTCCATGCAGTTTTACCAGTGTTCTAAAGACACAATAAAAGGAATTATCTCTATCATTTACAATCTCCTTATATTCAATCCAAACAAGTCTGTTATCACCAAACAGAAAGACATAATGCTATCTACATAAACAAAGCTAGGGTTTTCAGTAAACCTACAGAAATCAATCATTGCATCCAAAAAATGCCTACAATTCCTTGGGTTCCCGATAGATTGTCACCACTTTACCGTACAAGTCCAGTACCACAAGTGGGAAGCCCATATTTTACAAGCAGCTATTCTAGAGAAAATCCCATTTGGCCTATTTGTTTTGTGATCTCAAGTTGATTGTATAAAAGAGCGAGCTAGGTGTTTCTAACATGTTTCTAATATCTAAGTAGTGTATGGACACCTTTATGATGGCATAATCCAATCTAAAGCAAGATCCTATATGTTATCTTTCAAAGATCTGCATACACGGTCCCGAGGGTTCTCCCTATAGCAGAACCCTCGAGACTGTGTGTTTCCCTCTGTGGCAGTAGACTCCTCTATAGAGAGTCTACTGCAGCCAAGGGAAATTTCCGTTTCTTCTCGAACGGTCGCTCGGCTGATGGGAACGTTTGGCGGCAGCGAGCTGGTTCGGGAAAACCGCTACACACACTAGCAATAAAGCCCCGATACCGTTGGATCCGACAGTATTGGGGCTTTATCGCTAATTTGTGTACCTAGCTTTAATGACACCATAATCCATTTAACCAGAAAGTAAAAAGGGAAGCTGCATGGGTTTCTCAAAAGACCCAAGTGCAGTAGAGATTAAAGGCTAGGCCACACCAGCCTGCTTTAACATTCAAAGTGATTGTGATCTGATCATGTCTTAGAAAGCGCACATTAGTGTTGTGCTGGCCACACTAGGTGCAATGCTGTGCACTTCTGTGCACTGCAATCTGCATTTTTCTTGCACAATCGCATGCATTCCAATTAAGCAACATTGTGCAAATGCAGCGAAACAACAACAAGCACAAGTGCACCTGAAATGCATGTGATTGCATGCCCGTTTCTGAATTGCTCGTACGCGCTACAATGTGGCCTCTGCCTAAATATTATGAATGGGGCAGATCTTTGTTAGACTTTTAATACTTGCCAAATCGCTGACATTACAATCATTCATGCCAATATAAATTCACAGGAGCCACTACTGCAATATTACCCGGGGATGCTTTCGGGAGGGATAGTGGCTCTCCATTTATCTCCCTATTAGGGAGATTCAATAAAAGTTCTTATTCTTAAAATGGTGCTAATTTTGCCCCAACCAATCAGACATTATTTAACATTTGAAAGCTAACATCTGATTGGTTGGGGCAAAATTAGCACCATTTTTAACAATAAGAAGTTTAATTGAATAACCCTGTATGTTAATTAACTAAGCGCATAAGTTGGAAGTTTGTGTAGTTGCATAGTTCCCTTTAATTGCATGATAAATATGCTTTAGAAATTGGAAGCTGCTGTTTTGTTTGCCTGTGCAGAGGCATTTTCCCATAAGAAATGCAAATGAAAAAATATATCACTTTGTGCTGTATTCTAATGGAAAATGCTTTTGCTGAGACAAACAATAAGGCAGTTCACATATTTTTTTTTTTTTTTACATATATTTCTATATCATTTTTTTTCTGGGCAAACAATACGTTATAATAGAATACTGTTGAAGGAATATATTGTATACTCTAAGAGGGGATAAATACTTTCAGTTGGTCCCATTACTTGACACTGATTGCATTCCCCATTCTAATTTGAACTCATTCCATTCAGTGTGTCGTTCATACATATTTATACACTTTTGTGAAAAGAAAAAAATAAATAAAAGCCAACATAATATACACTGTATACGGTTGCTCGTTTCACTAATTCACAAGAAGTAGCTTAGGATTTATCCAAGTGGCAAATATATGTGTTTTTCAGGAATCTAGTTATACAGATAACATTCATCTTCAAAGATAACTATCACTTTACGGATTTACCCAGAGCAAGTGCTTGGCTGTAGTAGATATGGTATTGTGTTTATAGCTGTGAGCAAATCCCAATTGGTTCTTACCTACTGCACAAATTAAATGCCAGCTATTGTCTGTTATCTAAAGTCACACTAAAAGAGCCATAACCTGTTAGAAACCTGTGTTTCTTACTGTCGATTCACTCATGCACCGGATCATCATCTTCCATCTGCATTCAGGGATCTTTAAGTTTTTCTGGCGATGTTCTGGCGATGTTCCGAACTTGGAAATCTTCATCTCCTTCCGGTTCTTTGCAATCTCACGTCTTCTCCTCCTCTTATGCTGCCAGCTACTGCCTTACAGGGGACGCATCCTTATTATTTAAAATCCTTCTTTAAACCAATCCGCTGGCTCCCTTTCTTCTCCCTTTTGCCTGATTGGTTGTTCTGCATATTTAAACCCTTCCTGGACTTTGCTCTTAGCTCATTATAGCATTCAGCTTGCTACTCTATTTGTGGTGTTCTCTTATCTGTTTATCCTGTTGGTCAGATTTTCTCCTAGACTATTCTCCATTTGCTGCCTGGACCGACCTTTGCTACGTTTTGACTTGCTTGAACCCTCTGTACTGCAACCAGTTATGTCTGATCTTAGGTTTTCACATGACTAAGTTTTGACTACATTCTTGTCTGACCCCTTTGTACCTGGCTGGTCAGCCTGACATTTATATTCTTAACACCTGCTATCTTCAGCCTTTGTTCTTCCATTTCTTCCTTCGAACCTCTAGGCTTTGAATTTCTAAATTTGTTTTATGCTATTCATCTGTTCTTCCTCCTCCTACTTTCTCATCTGTTGTCTGTTTGTTCTTACAATAGGTAAAGAGGAAGGGGACGCCACGCAGGATTGCTGCGAACACGATGTGTTTATTAATCCAACATGTTTCGACCCACACATGGGTCTTTTTCAAGTGTGTGCAAACACTGATGAGTGAAACCAAAATAAACCCCACAAAACCCACCCCTTCCTTTCCATTGGCCAGAGGCCATGTCCATCAACAAGTCCAATTAGTGTCCATGGAGACATGTAGAACAACCACCACCACGTGGGAGATGCTGTGCGAGCAGCTGTGAAACAACCTTAGAGTGATAAACATATCTATACACATAAAAACTGGTAAAACCATATAATAAAATATAATATAATATAGCAGGAGGGTGATTCCTTCTAATAGACCCCCTCCGAGTTGGAGTGTATCAAAAATACTACCAGAGGCTATATATATGTCATAGGTACCAACTTGTAACTGTAATCATTATACTTAGCCATTCTATGATTGTTGGTACTGCGAGCTTTCAGACATAAGGGTTCCTAGGGGAACAGAAACACATGATGAGTACTGCGGTAATACAATTTGGAGAAAAAGGATATATAGAAAAAGCATAATGATTACAGTTACAAGTTGGTACCTATGACATATATATAGCCTCTGGTAGTATTTTTGATACACTCCAACCGGAGGAGGGTCTATTAGAAGGAATCACTCCTGCTTATTATTATATTTATTATATGGTTTTACCAGTTTTTAGTGTAAGATATGTTTATCACTCTAAGGTTGTTTCACAGCTGCTCGCACAGCATCTCCACGTGGTGGTGGTTGTTCTACATGTCTCCATGGACACTAATTGGACTTGTTGATGGACATGGCCTCTGGCCAATGGAGGAAGGGGTGGGTTTTGTGGGGTTTATTTTGGTTTCACTCATCAGTGTTTGCACACACTTGAAAAAGACCGTGTGTGGGTCGAAACATGTTGGATTAATAAACACATCATGTTCGCAGCAATCCTGCGTGGCGTCCCTTCCTCTTTACCTATGTTGTATCCAGACTGCTGGGAACAGAGCAGTAAGAAGGAGCGACCAAAACCTAAATGGTCCCTGGCAGTGAAGCGTACATACATACGTTTTTCGTCTGTTTGTTCTTCTTACTGCCTGGTTACTCCTGTTGCACCAGACTTTCCAGACTTTACCGGCCTCAGTGCGCATTCCTTGCAACTCAAGTTCTGGGGGCAACCGTGCTCATCTAGGCGTAATTGACAAATGGAAGCTTGACTAAAGGTGAAGACTGTTCTGAAGATGGCGGTGAAGATTGGAATTTGTACTGAAAATTACACTGGTGCATTACATAATCATGATATAACTTTAGCGCAACTGTGTAGCCACTGCAATTTAAGAGCGCTGTGCGTCTGGGTAACATAAGGAGAAAAGTGTCTTCTCGTCTAAATGCACACATGGAGATGAAACAGTTGTTTTTATTGATGGGGGAACTAAATGTTATGGAAATTTGTGTTGGTGTGTTATTCATCCTTACATTGATACTTTATGAGTAGCCTAGTGTGTGCAGAGGCATTTAAATTAATTTTATGACTAGTCATACTTTCAGGTAAATATTGTAAATTAAATTATGGAGTTTCAGATAAGCAATGTTGTGTGTGGGTCGTATTTGTAGATATCTGTTTGTTTAAGCTGTTTCGTCTTGATAAAGGGGTCACACCGACTCCGAAACGTTGATGAAATAAAGGGCCTCATTTACCCAGAGCTGCAAATTGCTCTGGGCAAATATGCCTTCCGGTATTTAATACTGGATTTGCACCTGGTGGTAAATCCCAAAAGGGATTTTACCCCAGCTCCACTTAAAGACCAGCCATTAGCTGGTCTTAAATTGTGGAGTTAAAAGTGGTGCAAATCCTTTATTAAATAGATTACGCCAGTTGCACTTGTGTCTTTTGTAAAACTGGTGCAGCCAGTGCAATTATGGAGTTAAACTTGCGCTAACCTATTCAATATTTACCTCTATACACGCAGTGCTTTGATCTTTTAAAGGTGTGCCGATCCTACCTGCTTATATCTGTTTGTTTAAACTCTGGTCAGCTTGCTCTAATATCAAGTTGTGGTTTCACTTATTCATAGTGAAGAAATTAGGTCTGCACCTGCGTGGCTTAATGCTCAGGTGAAAAGGGAAATGGAAAGAATGGCAAGGACATTTAAAATGTTTAAGGCTAGATCGCATCCGAATGCGGCCATGTCCTACCGACCATTCGTCCGAATCGGATGAAAGTACGATCGGACATGGTGGAAAACCTTGTCCAATTGTGCGGTCCTCTATGGACCGCATGATCGGTCACAGTAAATGTCGGACGCGGCTGCTTTTGCCGTGACCGACAGTCCTTCCTCCTGGCCGACCGGTCGAAAGTATCAAACGGTCGGTCAGGAGGAAAAATCGCTAGGTGTGTACCTAGTTTAAAGAGAGCTTAGTTCAGTTTTATCTAGACCACTGTTCCTTTATCTTTTCAAATTCAATTTTGTCTGGCGATGTGCCTCTGGACTGGAAAGAAGACAATATAATACAAATATTAAAAGTGTAGTTATTCACAGCCTGGTAACTATAGACCTGTAAGTTTAACATTTCAAGAACTAATTATAAGTTGGAATCACCATGGATTCATGAGAAATATACCTTGTCAAACTAACTTGCTTGGTTCTTATGAAGAGGTGAGGAAGAATTTAGATTTTGGCATTGCAGTGCATGTGGTATACTTAAATATTACTATGGTTTTCATACTGTGCCACATTAGTGAGTTATGTATAAACTAAGGTCTGTTGGCCTTAAAAAAAAAAAGATTTATACATGGATAGAGAATTGGTTGTTAGATCAGGTAGAGCTTCATCTATGTGGACTAAAGTTCTAAGTGGATTGTCTCAGGGTTCTGTAATATGGACCCTTCCATTCAATCTATTTATTAATAACTTGGAAGTGGGTATTCAGAGCAAAGTTTCTGTGTTTGCTTATGGCACAAAACTATGCAGAGCTTTGGAAACTTGAAATAATGTGCTGCTATACATGTGATGCCTATACCAAGGATTCTCAAACAGTGTGCATCCAGATGTTAAAAAAAACTCCTAGCATTCTTTGGCTTGTCTCTGTTATTGTGGACTTTTGTGAGTTGTAGTTTTTAAACATCTGGAAGCACACCGTTTGAGAATCCCTAGCTTTTACCACAATAGCTCTGTGCTAAGTGATTACCTTTAGGAAACCGATTTAGGGGTTCTAGTAGATAACAGTCTTAACTGTAGCAAACAGTGCCAGACAGCAATAGCTACATTTAGCAAGATATGGTCTTGTATAAAGAGGGGAATAGATTTAAAGGAGAAAAATATTTTTCTCCCTCTTGTCAAAGCACTGGTAAGGCCTCATTTGGAATATGCTGTGCTGTTTTGGAATCCTGTATAAAAAAGGGACATCTTGGAAAAGAAAAGAGTTCAGAGATGGGCAATTAAATTAAACAGGGTAACGGAGAGGGTTTGACAATGCAGACAGATAAAACAAATTAGAGCTATTTACACTGGAGAAGCAACATTTTATAAAAAAGATATTAATGGGCCATATAATAAACTCTCTGGTGCATTGTTCACCCATAGGTCATTTCAGGACTCATGGACATCTTTTAGGATTAGAATAAAAGTTTTATCTTCAGGTTAGGAAAGGTTTTTTTACAGTAAGAACGGTGAAAACATGGAATTGTCTTCTGGAAGATGTGGTAAGTTAATTGAATAGCTTTAAAGGACAACTCCACCCTCATAAGAACATCTTTTAGAAAGAATGACCTCTTTATAATATCTTGATATATCATACTTTGTCCTATGAATTCATTACTGTATGCCTGCTTCTGGATGCCTCATGGATACAGAGCAATTTAAAAACCTGTACTGAGCCTGGGCATGCTCAGAAGAGGCAGACAGGGGATTAACATTCAGTCATCGGCTGTGATGTCAACTGTCAAATTCATAATTGACAGTTGCTAGCTGGAAGAACCAGGAAGCAGAAACATGGGTTACAGGACATTGTGTAGGATTTCAGGTTAGACTTACTGTATATATTTCAGATTTCAAACTGTTACCGTTTAGTAGGGTTATCAAATCAGCCTATGATCGAGCTGTAGGTCTGGAGCGAAATAGACTCTTATGTTCAGGCCAAAAAAGAGTTCTGTGTAAGAACAGTGAGAGTAAGAATATTGGTGTGACCTCAATCTCTGACTACAATAAAAAAGAAAAAACTGACTTCTCACTTAATTTTATCACGACATATAGTAGAGAGTCACATAACATCTATGACATTATCAAACAATACTGGCCAGTATTGATGGCTGATCCAGTTTTGTCTAAAATATTACCCAAGAGCCCTGGTATCACTTATCGGAAGGCTAAAACTTTAGCCAATTTTGTGGCCCCTAGTATGGTATCCAAACAATCTGTTAATATCAACAATTGGATACCTAATAAGGGGATGTTTAAGTGTGGAAGGAACAGGTGTAGGAGTTGTACATTTGTTACTGTGACTACTGAATTCACTGCCACTAGTACAAATAAAACCTATCCTGTACGTACCAACATTAATTGTAGAACACAGTATGTGATCTATCTTATAACTTGTGGTTTTGGCCTTCAAGGGCATCTTTACCAAAAAATAAGTTATTTTAAATTGACCGTAACTGGAAACTATAATTCTTCCCAAACTCCACTGTATCATTTTTTTGTTGATCTGCCCCCTATTTCTTTAGATATACAATCTAAAACTTCTTATATTTCAGCTGTCAATTAAGTTCCTTGCTCTCAATAACTATTCTATTCTGAGTAGTTTTACTGTAGCTGGAATGGTGACAGTTTTGACAGTTGGAATGCTGTGTGCAGGCTTGACAGTTGGTTTGTGGGAAAAAAGTCAGGTCGAAGTGGGAGTGGTTAAACAAAATGTGTGCCGCATTGAAGGCATGCAGCAACACACGCAAATCAGTAAGTGCTACTTACATGTATTCAATTATAGATTAAGATGAGGCAAAGTAATTTTTTCAGTATAGTGTCCCTTTCAGTATGTTGGTAAAACTAGACAATTCCTCAAGCAACGTTTTTATGAACACATGAATTCCATTCAAAATAAAGATGCCCGTACGGCTTTGGGAATTCATAGTTTAACTTGTGATCTCACGAATAAATGCACTGTATTGGGTATAGAACATGTAAAAATTGGCTGTCGTGGAGGGGATATGGAGTCTGCTCTAGCCAAAAGAGATATTATTTGGGTTTTTATTTGTATATGTCTAGTCCTCCTTTATCAGAAACATTAGGTATGCATTGTTGTATCATGAATACACTATATACTGTTACACTTATCTAAATATTGATACAGCCCTGTATATACTTTCCTTGCCCAGTAGTGATGTTGCATCTACTTACTATCCAATCCATTTAGAATATATCCTTCGCATTTTATCACATATATATTGTGACAGATTGGCCCTTAAGAGCTGCTTGGGCCTTGTTAAGGGGAAATATTCATCCACAGTCTTTCAGGGATTGAAGCCACACAGTTCAGGCTAAGAACTTTTATTGAATAACCCTGAGTGTCTTGGGAGGTTCTGATTTCTCCCTCTACAGTTCCCTGTCTCTGTGCAGTTTAAGAGAGAGAGAGAGACCTGTTTAACAGCCCTAAGTAGCACAGGTGTAACATCTACCTGGCCTCTCAGGGCTTAATCAAAGAGCTGTACAAGGTTACCAGTGGAATGGAACAAACAGCCCACCTGCTTTCCATTTGTTCCAGACCCAGAGACCCTAAACTGTGTATCTACACACACACACATTTCTCTGGGCCTATTATTCCACCTTTCAGGGTAGATGCTGCAAAGCAAATTGGGACTTATATATCTTCCCTCTATAACCAGACCAGATCTCCTGTCAGAATATATATATATATATATATATATATATATTAATGTATTCATGTTTTGATACTTACCTTTATATGGGAAACTTATTGCTTGACTGCTTGTTGTATATTTCATTGATATATGTTTTTAATCCATAGTTTTATTGTATATATGTGTTACTGGTTAAATCCCATGGCGATTGTTTTCACCTGATTGCTATTTTGTTTAAGCTTTATATTGCCTGGTATGTGAAGGGGTTGATCACTCTCTCTGATGAAGTGACGACTATAGCGTCACAAAATGCGTCAGGGTTTCCTTCTCTGTACTGCTCGCTTTTAACTATCGGTTAATAAAAGTTACATTTTATTGAAGAGGCGGGAGGGAGTCTTGGTCCGTTCTTTAAAACTGATGCTGTCTTTCCTCTGAGTATTCCGGACTCTCCTTAAGATCGACTCTCCCGCAGGAATGCAAAGCGGTAGGATCACAGGTTAACATAAACACTAATTGCCTTTTTTCTTGTTTAGAACACACACCCCTCCAATTATGTAGAATTGCCAGAGATGCCTCTGAAAGGAATTACCTGACATGATACCTTGTTGCCTGGGCGCTGCCCCCTGCTCCTGTTTCGAGCAAAACAGGAGCAGTGAGGCTCCATGCTGACAGACGCTCTACTTCCTGGTCGTGGCTGACAGGCAATTGAGCATGATGTCACGTGGCACCTTGAATGACAGCCGTGACCAGGAAGAAGTGCCGGCAGTGCAGAGTGGCGAAGGACCGGGTCAGGTAAAGGTTTGTACATGCATACGATTTGGAACCGAGCCATGACCCCTGACGAACTTGCGACGTTTGTGCAACAAACAGCCGTTTTGGATGAGAATTGCATGGGTGTATGCATTTGTTCGGGGTCACATACACACGTGATTCTTGGCCGAAACAGCCGTTCGTTGCACAAATGCATCATTGTTGGAGATTGTGGGTCGGATTTTTTTTATACTAGACATGCGTGTGGACTGCATAAGTTTGTGGAATTCAAAAATATTGAAAGTTACTGGTATTAATTATTATGGCTCTTGTTGAGCCTTCTCTGGCTGCCATTTTGAGTAAGGAAGGTTGGTTTTTATCCCCTTTTCCTGTGTTTTTTTTTTTTTTTTTCTTAAGGGGTGGGGTTACCTTCCTCTGGATCAATTGTTATGTAGGGTTCTTGAGTAAGCTAAAAAGGTTGGACTAGATGAATGCATAACTTTATTCAACCTCAAATACTATATACACATGCATCAGCCCAGCTTGAGTATAGTAATGCTCCCTGCTGTATATTGAATTTGAGTGCAATAGTTCTAATAGCCAGTCAACTAACCAACTTGGAAATGAGTTTTCCATCCAGTCCACCAACCAACATTATTTTTCTATGTATATTTGTATTTATAGGTTAAAGTAGGAGCTGTCATTTTGTTTCTCTTGTCCACCCCTCAAACTAAAACTTTCCCTACTACTGGCCCCACTGTACAATTAAATATTCTTCCGTAGTCCATGTATAAAGTCCAGGAAACTGTAGGGTAGGAGCTGTCTTCCTGTCCTAAATGCCTCTCTTGCTTATTGTCATCCAGCATAAAATGCTTTTAACATACTGCAGGGCTTGTCCCCCCCAACCCCAACCGCTATATTCTTATACCAAACAATGCTTCCCTTCGTTACTTACAGCACCTCGTTCCAGCACCATTCTCACTGATGGCAGCCGCGGCTGCCGGTCCAGGCCCCTGCTTGCAGTTCCGGCGGGCAGGGGAGCCGGACCAGAATAGCGAAAGAACGAGGTGCTGTAAAGAAGGGAAGCTATTTTTGGTCTAAAAATATAGCGGTTGGGGGTGGGGGGACATGCCCTGCAGTATGTTAAAAAGAGGGTGGACATACCCTTTAAGAAAAATTAGTATTGCTATTAGATTTTAATATAAAACATGCAATATGTAAAATGTCACCTCCTGTTGACTTAAACATGTTTCAGCTCCAGCAAAACAAAACTGTCCAGTTTTGTCTATCACCAGTGTTAAATGTCATTTAAAAAAAACTTTTTAAGAAAGGAAGTTTTATTAAAGTAAAGAATTGCCAGAATGAAAAAGACTGGTAGAGATGAGTAAAATCGCTGTTTTATTTCTTAAAACAAGCCAAAATTGTGCCGGTGAAACCTATTTAAGTCAATGGACTTGCTTTATTTAACAGTTAATAGTCATACTAAAATTATTCCAAACGGCATTTAGAGCTGAAAAATGGCAGTGACAACATGTACCAAAATTTTCCATTGAACCAACCAGCAAAACAATAAAGGATAAGTATGCTGTAAAACATGTTAAAGGGTATTCCAGCAAAAAAGTAAGTTTGTTTCTAACTGATTTACTGAAGAACAGGAAGTAAATCTCTTACCTCCTGATCTTCAGTAAATCTTCCAGGAGAGGAGGAGACACTTACCCGTGGACCCGCTCCAGCGACGAAATCCCAGGCGCCTCCAACGCATCTCCAGTCTTTTGCACTGTGCGCGCATGCGCACACAGTGCGAGAGTGAGGAGGACGTGTCGGGGATTTCAGCGCTGGAGCGGGTCCGCGGGTAAGTGTCTCTCCTCTCCTGGAAGATTTACTGAAGATCAGGAGGTAAGAGATAGTCCATTTACCTCCTGTTCTTCAGTAAATCTTTTAGAAACAAACTTACTTTTTTGCTGGACATACCCTTTAAGTTTAGTTGGAAGCTGCAGCTTTAAAAAAAAAAAACTATTGGCATTTTCTTTAAAGGTGCTGACATGTTGAATCAGTTTAGTTGACTGTTTAGCTCCGCCCCTCTGAGATTCCTTGGTTCCAACATCTTCAGTTGTCGCAAAAGGTAATCTGCTTCCAAGCGCGCATGATGTTGCTGCGTACGTAATGTGACATCAGTTGCGTGCACAGACGTGTGCGCGTGTGACGTCATCTGCACAGCGATGTCATGCACGCAGCGAGCGCACACTTTTGCGACTACTGAAGATGTTGGAACCAGGGAATCTCGGAGGGGCGGAGTTAAACAGTCACACAAACAGAAATTAGCAACTTTAAAACAGAAAAGGTAAGCTCTGGAGGGGCATACAAGAGAAAAAATAGTTTTTAAAGCTGCAGCTTACAACTAAAATTAAAGGGTATGTCCATCAAAAATATACTTTTCTACTAACTGTTTTACTGAAGAACAGGAGGGAAATTCACTATTTCTTACCTCCCGTTCTTCAGTGAATTTGCGGGATCGTTCAGCGCTGACAGAGCCGCAGCCGAAATCCCCAAGGAGAGTGGAAGTGTTGGAGGCGTCTGGGATTTTGGCTGCGGCTCTGTCAGCGCTGGAACGATCCCGGTATGTTCTCCTGCAAGATTCACTAAAGAACGGGAGGTAAGAAATAGTGCATTTAGCTCCTGTTCTTCAGTAAAACAAAAAAATCAAGTATTATAAAATCAAAAATTAGAACATAGGATTGAAGAATATGGAAACTGTTGTGCGCAAATTGCAATTGAAAATTCAACAATTTTTCCTAACATTGGGTTAGAGAAATTAAAAAAATTACGACTCAATTGGGTTTGAATTGGATTTTGCCCCTAGATAAGATGCACAGACTTTATACATATTACTTATTAATATACTGTAAATATTAAGATGTAAAAATAAGCTTTACAATATTTACTTTAAAAAGAAAATATATTTTTATCCGTAAATAAAGGCCATTCTTAGGTTGATCAGTCAATAAAAATATTGCCCTTAAGGGAAAGAAGCTGTGAAGACAGTACAAATACTTTTCTGCATTGCACCATTTTACTAAAGCCAGATAGATCCACAAAAAACAGATAGTACAAAGAATCTAGAGGCTGTTTTGAAGCCTTAGCCTCAGGTCTATATAGACAAGGAAAAGAAAACCTGATCAAAGCATTTCTGTTTCCCAAAACTATAAATAACATTTCTGGCCAAATGATGGACTTTTCAGCTGATGCATTCTGAGAAATAGACTTTACCTTATATTTTATACACAGTTAAACTTTCATCTGTTTTTGCACATCTGTTATATTCCAGTTCAAAACATATAGTACTGGGCTTAGTCTTTTTAGTCCACAACCTACTTACTATAAATATGTGAAACATACAAGATACAATTGAATACGGTAAGCATATTTTATATTGTTGAATGGTATGTATAATTTCATTGTATACTATTGTCAGGTGAAAGATTGATGCTAATACCTATGAAGTGTATGCTTTGATAAAGCTAAAAATGAATCTAATTGGAGTTGATCAATACACTTAATATAGCATAGGCAGCATATTTTTGTAATTGCATAAAGAACAGCATAAATAGCACTGCCAATGCCTAGGGCCATAATCTGGTCTCCAACCCATCTGGCAGTGGTAAGCACCTAACCCTAAATAGCTACATCTAATCATATTCATAATGGGCATTAAAAGGACTATTATCCTTCTCTGCATATCACTATTTAAAGAAATATGGGATCAACCTGATGATAAATTGTTGGTTTATCCACATCCGTTACATATCCCACATTAAATGGCCCTTAACGCTGGTAGTGTAGTCATGAAAAAAGTAGTAGCAGTAGCCAGTCAGTTTACACTCATGCAAAGGACAACTAATTGGCAAGTAAGAAAAAAATACCTTTTCAGCTCAAAAGAAAATGCTCCAGATCCCAATTTCTAGAGAAGACTAAGGGGAAGCATTCATCACACTGAAATATTGACACATCTAGTGGGAAAAGAAATGTTATGAATTATTGTTGTGATTGATGTTGGATGCCATATTTTGTTGCCTATTTTACCCCCAATGTTTCCAAATATACTATAGGAGTAATGACTCTGTCATTTGCTTTTTAGGCCCTTAGCAAAAAAAACATGTAAAGAAAGAACACAAATCACAGGATGGAGGCAAAGCAAACTGACCTCATGGACAAGTGGATAAATGAGCTTTGTTTCATACCAATTGACTTATGAAAGTGCTGATTCCATAGCAGTGTGGTTGGCTAGAGCAGGTTTTATTCATGGTTGCAGAGTTTCTATTTCTAATTTCTGAATATAGGCAATACATTGTACAGTTAATATGGCATTAATAAAAGTTAATAAAAATTAAACTAGAGTGAAATACCATTGATATACTGTAGGAAATTCAATGCATTTATGGTATATGATCAATTTGTGAACAACAAGTAGCTTATAAACAAAAAGGGGAGCTGTGCGAGCACTCCTATGGCAACATCATTATAACATATAGTAGAAGTGCTACTGATCTGACCAAAACATTAGAACAAACAAGAAAAGAGATGATCAATGCACATTCCTGGGCCTCATATATCATAATATCTATGCTAGTGCAAACAGTAAAAACATGGGGGGTTTTAGTTACACTTTTATGCATAAAGGTGAAAAGCCTTCCAACAACATCAAGGTAACCCCAGTATGGAAGGTCCTAAGGTCCTATTTACCTTGGGTCATTTATCTGGGCTGACACTCCCTGCTTGGTTGCATTTTCGTGGGAAGATTGTCTCCCTGACCTTGCATTGGATTAGTATTAAAGGCTATCACTTCCCCCCGCCTACTGGTTTTTAACAAGGAGGGAAGAGGCCTCTCATCCAATGATTAGTATTCAAGGTGTAAAACCTCCAATTAAAGGGACGTGTTGTGTGCTACTACCACATGGAAGCTTGGTCAATCTTCCTGCAGAGAAACTGCTACATAACATAAAGAAAAGGGGGGCTATGGGAGCACTCTTATGGCAACATCATTATAACAAATATTAGAAGTGCTACTGATCTGACCAAGACATTAGAACAAACAAGAAAAGAGATGATCAATGCACATGCCTGGGCCCCATATATCATAATATCTATGCTAGTCCAAACAGTAAAAACATGGGGGGTTTTAGTTACAATTTAATGCATAAAAGTGAAAAGCCTTCCAAGCACATGAAGGTAACCCCAGTAACCCTTGGTACACGAGTTAACGAGGCTTTAAGACACAAATAGCTGATAGAAGCCCTCCGTACATAGCCCTGTATATATTTAATGGGGGAACTGTGGACATTTGTTCCACTAAAATCCTGTTATGATTCTAACAGATAACAGATTTTGGGGGAAATTGTTCTATTCATTCCAATACTGATACCAGTTCATCCGAAACAGGCGATACGTTATAACTAGAACAAATTTAAATTTCACAGAGCCCAGCGAATTTTGTGAAAATGAAGGCGGTCCAGTGTCTTGGCTTATGACTTCTTATAATTGTTTTTAGGCTTAGATTTTTTTCCCCCAATGTTCTGATTTTTCTGTCTCTCTCCTGCTTTTGTCCTGGATGGCAGCTGTGAATTATGGTCATGACTAGAGATGTTCGAAACTGTTGAGTTTCGTTCCATTTTCGAATTTTCGGGAAAATTCGAAGATTCAAAAACGGACCCATAGAAGTCTATGAAAGAGAAAAATGTGAAAGTTTCTGTCCATTTTGAGGGACAAATAGTAATAGTAGGTTACTGCAAATGACACAGAGACCTGGGGAACCCGTAAATATAACCAAATCTTATTTTAAAACTATCTTTCCTCACGATCAGGCTGTTTTCGAGCTTCAGCATTCTATTTTGGAGGGTTACCAAAATTGAGCGCTACTTGTTATGGGCAAATTCAGCCCAGGGCAGGAGGTCAGACCAATCATCTTGGGTATAGGAAATATAACACCTGAGGTACTGTTCTAGAGACTAATTAATGCATTCAGTAGCCCCATTGGACTGTGGGTGATAAGCAGAAGAAAATTGTAATTTGATTCCCATGGATTTACACAATGCCCTCCAGAATTTAGAAACAAATTGAGTTCCTCTGTCAGAAACTATTTCAGAAGGAAGTCCATGGAGGCGAAAAATATGGGAAATAAATAATTGAGCCAATTCCACAGAAGATGGTAATTTAGGAAGAGGGACAAAATGAGCCATTTTACTGAAGCGGTCTATAGTTACCCAGATGACAGTATTCTGTTTGGAAGGAGGAAGTTCAACAATGAAACCATAGACAAATGAGTCCAGGGTTGAGATGGAATGGGAAGGGGTTGAAGAAGTCCACAGGGAAGGGATCTAGGAGATTTAGACTGGGTACAGCGATAACAGGCTAGAATAAAGTCCTTAACATCCCTTCCCATGGTTGGCAACCAGAGAGAACGTGCTAGAAGATCAAAAGTTTTGTTCATACCAGGATGTCCGGCCTGTCTAGAGCAAAGAGTCTGCCGAAGGATGGTGTTCCGAATAAAAACAGGTACAAAGATTCTGCCTGTTGGGGTGTCTGGAGGAGAAGATTCCTGAGCTGCTTGAATCTGGAAACAGAGTTGTGGAGTAAGGGAGGTCAGAATCATGATTGCAGGGATTACAGGACTCTTATCCTGGTCAGAAAAATCAGAAGTTTTAGTGTTTTTGGAACCTGGTTGGTAGGTGATAATAAAATTGAATCGGGAAAAGAACAAGGACCAACGTGCTTGGGGAGGATTTAACCTTTTAAGATTTTGGATGTATTCAAGGTTTTTATGGTTGGTAAAGATGGTAATGGGCAAAGAAGTGCCTTCCAACAAATGGCACCATTCCTCAAGAGCCAACTTGATGGCCAGTAGTTCCCGATATCATAATTCCGTTCATTAGGCAGGAAAAATAGGCACACGGATGGAGTTTCTCTTTGATACCTTGTCTTTGTGACAGGACAGCACCGGTACCAAAATCAGAGGCATCTACATCAATATAGAATGGGAGGTTGGAATCCGGATGAAATAAAATTGGGGCAGAGGCAAAGGCTTCCTTTAACTGGTTAAATGCTTGGATGGCAGCCGGAGACCAGGAGTTGGGTCTACCACCCTTTCTAATTAGGGCCAAAATAGGAGAAATGATGGATGAGAATCCTTTAATAAACTGTCTTTAATAGTTTGCAAAGCTGATAAAGTTTTGAATGGCTTTGGTACCAGTAGGAAGGGGCCAGTCTTGGATGGCTGAATCTTTGACAGGGTCCATTAAAAAACCTTGAGCGGATACAATGTAACCAAGAAAGGATACTTGAGGAAGTTTCTAGCTTGGCATATAAGTTATTTTTCCTTAAAGTCCTAAGACCTGCTGTACATGGAGACGATGTGTAGGTAGATCTTGAGATATACGACCACTGAGATACCTAGAAGATCTCGAAAGATGTCGTTAACAGACCCTTGGAAAACTGCTGGAGCGTTACAAAGTCCAAAGGGTATCACAAGATATTCATAATGGCCATCACGAGTATTAAAGGCTGTTTTCCACTCGTCCCCTTTGCAAATTAGATTATATGCTCCTCAAAGGTCGAGTTTGATAAATATTTTAGCTCCTTCGATCTGGTCGAATAATTCAGAGATGAGTGGAAGAGGGTAACGGTTCTTTATAGTGATTTTATTTAAACCCCTATAATCAATACAGGGACATAAACCTCCATCTTTCTTTTTCACAAAAAAGAAACCGGCCCCGGCTGGAGAGCTGGAAGGTCTAATGAATCCCCAAGCCAAATATTACTTAAATATAGTCTTTCATGGCTTTGGTCTCAGAGGGGGATAAAGGATATATGCGTCCCCGAGGGGTCATGGTACCGGGAAGAAGATCAATGGGGCAATCATAAGGGCGGTGTGGAGGACGTTTTTCAGCCAGTTTCTTACAAAAGACATCAATAAATTCAAGGTAACATTCAGGAAGAGTTTCCATAAGTTTAATTTTAATTAATGGAAGAACAAAGAATAGGAGAAGAGAGACATTTGGAAAAACAAGAAGAACTCCAAGATACTAGTTCATTGTTAGACCAGTCTATGACAGGGTTGTGAACACAGAGCCATGGAAGTCCTAGGATTAGAGGAGCAGAAGGACTGTGGATCACCAAAATGTTCTTGATGGAGTATGCTGATATGCAAAGAACGTAGATTGTACTTAGATTTGGAGATGAATTCAGAAGCCAAGGGGTTATTGTCAATAGCCAGAACCCAAAGAGGTTGCTGCAGGTGAAGAAGAGGAAGCCCCAATTGTGCTGCGAATGTAGAGTCAATAAAGGTTTCCAGAAGCACCGGAAACGACAAAGGCCTGGGTGGAAAAAGTTTTAACTTCTAGGTCATGGAGTTTCCCTACTTCAGGGGACAGTTCCTTGCAAAGTGCCCTTGTCCAACACAATAGAGACAAAGTCTGTTTGTACGCCGACATGACTTTTCTTCAGGGGACAGATGAGTGCCGCCAATTTGCATGGGTTCTTCAACCGAAGATACAGGTTGGGGAGAGGTCTGAACAGGACGAGAAAAGGTCTTAGAGAAGTTGGAACGAGCTGCACACCTTTCTGCCTGTCGTTCACGAAAGCGGGTATCAATTTGGATGCAGAGAGTAATTAAATCTTCCAACGGGATGGGTAATTCTCTTGACACTAATTCATCCTTAAGGCGGTCAGAGTCCCTGCCAAAAGGCTGCTGTAAGAGCCTCATTATTCCAGGAAGTCTCCACAGCAAGGGTACGAAATTCAATAGCATATTGTCCTACGGAACGAGACCCTTGGCGGAGCTGCATCAATCGGGACGAGGCAGCCGAGGTTCTTCCTGGTGCATCGAAGACCTTGCGTAATATATCCCGGAAACTGGTAACATTATTGACTAAAGGGTCATCTTTTTCCCCTAGAGGAGAGGCCCAGACCAGAGCGTTGCCCTCAAGCAAGGCGATGATGTAACCAACCTTTGCTCGATCTGAGGCAAAATGAGATGGTTGAAATTCAAATTGGATTTGGCACTGATTAATGAAACCACGGCAAGTCTGAGTATTACCATCAAACTGGGAAGGCGGAAGTATGTGGGGTACTCTACGAAGAGAGGGGTCGCCAGATCCAGATGGTGAAGGTGGCGGTGTAGAACCAGTAGCAGAGGCAAGAGCCAGGGGTAGTCGGGCAGCAAGGGTGTCCATGTATTGGGCCAACTGTCCCTGATGGTGTTCAAAAACATCCATTCGTTTGGACAAAGTTTGGACTGTTTTACTCAACTCTGCCATAGCCCCCTCAGGCGTTTCCATGGCCTGATTGTACCGTAATAAATATGGCCAAGACGGTCGGGGTACTTACAAGTACGCTTTAGGAGGAGGCTGAAAGTCTAGAAGATATAGGAGCACAGATGGCTGCTGGGAATTGTAGGCTGGATACTTGAGACAATGGCTGCTGGGAACAGAAGGCTGGAGAATGGCAACAAGGTGCTGCTGGTAGTTGTATACTGGAGAATGGTGACAAGGTGCTGCAGGACTGTAGGCTGGAGAATGGTGACAAGGTGCTGCTGGGAGTTGTAGACAGGATACTGGAAACAGGCAAGGTAGGTAGCTGATATAGGAACAGGCAAGGTGAGTAGTGACTCAGGAACTGGCAAGGTAAGAGTAGTCTTATTATACTGGCAAGGTAAGAATAGTCTTATTATACTGGCAAGGTAAGAATAGTCTCCAGAGCGGTGCTGGATCGGAGCAGCAGGTAAGTTTGTGACAATAACATTAGGAACATTGGAAACATGAGCCCCTATTTTAGTGCGATCCAAGGATGTGGACAGTACAAAGACATATGCACATAGTTTTCAAGTTCCAATATGTGTTTATCAAGCAGCATTTTCCAGGCCTCAGCATATTCTACTCATATTGATAACAGACCTGCCTCCCCGGGCTGTTGCATGGGGCTGGATCAGGCTCTGTGCCTTTAACAGGTGGATTAACCCCTTCCTACCTGTTCCCTTCTCATTCCCAGCTGCATTGCTTACCTGGTTGAGGTCCATTGGCAGGATGAAACCTAGGAACGAGGGGATGGGTATAAATACCTGCACCCACCGAGCGTCTGCCGTTTTCCATCAGGAGCCAACTTTGAAGTGGTTCTCCCTCCCATCCTTGTTTTCCTGGAATGTCTTCCTGAAGCTTATCCAAAGGATGATGCTTTTCCACTTGCAGGTATTCACTAGTATATGTATTGCTTTATCATTGTCTTTTATTGCTTCATCATTGTCTCATATTAGCCACGTGCCTTTTCTGCCTTTGGATTTTCCTTTATATCAGCATTTCATAGCTTAAATTGTAAAAGATTTGTGGCAGGGACCTCCATCTTTATGTTTCAAGGTACAACACTTGTATCATTTATATACACAGCAACAGGGTGATGCACGAAGAACCGCTAACAGCTCCCCAGTGTGATCATGATGGCAAATTTATATTCACATAGCAGCTCTCCAAGCATTGCCTTTTGGAGTTTATCTTTGCAGTACTATAATGGCTGGTGTTAAAAAAAATCCTACAATGGTATGCCACTATGCAAATATAACATCACTTGCAGCAGCTGCGTCGTTAACTTCCATGTTACCCACACAGCCACTACAAGCAAATGAGAGTTAAAGCTGTGCTAACCCATATTACACCAGTTAGCATGGCTTTAACAGGCATGTCCATACCCCTACACTCGCCAAATAGTACAGAGTGCAGTATTTACTTGCCTCTTTGCTGCTCCTTAAAGAAGATATTCAATATTTTTTTTTTCCACTTAAAGGATAACTATACTCCAAAATGTAACTTTTTAAAAAGGAAATGTACATGGGGAACATGGGGAAGATTATTGATTGATTATTCCTACCTCACAATATAATTTCATTAAAGAGCTACAGCAATTCCTTTATTAAAGAAGTGCTGAAGACAGGAGGAAGACTGGCAGAATCCATTTTCTTTGGGCTGATGCTCCTCACAGAGGTAGGAATTACCAATCTTATACCCCTGTCCTGAATACTTTTCATTTTAACTGAATTTTAAAAAGAACTTTATGCACATAATAGTTATCCTTTAAACACGGGCAATGGTGCAAGTGTTTTACATGTTAGCACATTCTAAAAGGAGGCAGCTCAGTCAGCAGCAATCATTGGTCAGGATTGGCCTGCAGTATAAGATAAATAATTGCAGAGGACATAGAAGTGAATATCTATTTTAAAAGCAGTGAAGAGGTAATTGACTATTACAGTCTCCACCCTTTTGGTGGGTGAACAAGCTAACTAATGTTGTTTATGTTCTATTCATCCCAGCATTGATGCCAGTTCATCCAAAACATGTGATACATTATAACTAGAGATAGACCCTAACCCGGTTCCAAAGCAGATTTCATGGATCCACCTGGGACTCGGACTTTGCAGATTTCTGACTTTCGGACTTTTCCAAATCCTACTACTTATCTTTTAATAGAATGCTGTGATGAGATTTTAACATATGTCTTTGTTTTCTATGAACATATATAAAGTTATGTTTTTACCCCTTTTTGTTGGCCGGTTGAACTTTAGATTGATTAGCTGTATGCACTTTGTATAAGGGTGTCTCTTGCTCACTTTATATGTAATTAATTAACCCCCAGCACACAGCTCTTTTCTTGTGGGGGTAGCTGTGTGCCACTACCTATTGTAGATGATATGCATTACCAAGGTCTCATCAGTCAATCTACTCTGTATACTACATAACTTCTCTCTGTAACCATAAGTAACTGTGGTTTGCATTGTAAGGTATATTATTCTTTCTGCTATGGTTTTATGTGGCACAACTTTTATTTTGGTATTTTTATAACCAGAATTTTTTTTGCCAAAATGGCAATGCATTTCTTGTTTGTGGGATCGAAGCCTCAGCTTTAATCCCTAAAGATGACCAGGCACATTACAATCTGACTATACAATCTTACCACAATTGTGCTGTATAATGGCCTTCCTTGGTAATCTATTCAAGTCAAATGTACAGATATTAAGTCAGTTAAGCCTTCATATTACACAGGTATGATATTTATAAAGGATTGTATGGCTTAATTGCAAGGTGTGTGTCCAGCTTTGTACAAATTAATCTTTAGTATATGTGTTAAGGTTTGTTATTAAGTAAAAACAAACAGATCAAAGCAAAATAAAGAATACAAATTGAGGATTTATAGCTCTCTTACCATAAAGCACAAAATGTGTTTGCTTAGTAATTAAGTTCTACTTGAAAATAATGTTCTAAAAATGGTAATACCATTCACCATTAATAATGCCCATGATCAGAACCATTCCGCTCAGGGCAATTAGAATTATCCAGAGAGGCTGTCAAGAAAGCTTCTTCTCTAATGAGGTCATTTGATTTATACATGTTTGCATATTCTGCTGACTTAATATGGAGGGGAGGGGGGGGGGGAGTGTTTCATTTTAGAATTTTGTTTGCAAACTTTTTAATGCATGAATAATAACACTTTGAGAAATCGATCAGAAACAACAAGCCTGAAAGGCTCTTGTCATTTAAAAACATAAAACTAATTTTATGCTTTTGATGGAGATGCTTATTAACACACAAACATAATATAATGTAGCACATAATCTGGACAGATAAAATCTCATTAAGATTCCGTTGCACTTCAGTGTTTATAATGAATAATTAAAGACCTGAGGGTTGGATAAAGCTCTGGGCTGATTGATGCATGCTCACATTGTACTGCTTGTGAAGTGCTATTCTGAAATGGTCATACTCTCTGAAGCCTTCAGAGCAGCCGTTATGTTGAAGAATCACATTTGTAACAATAGGAATACCTAATCAGACTTTTCAAGCATCGTATTTAATGGTCTCCCTTTAGATTCCATTTCATTCTTACAACTGTAAATTGATTTGACATAGATAGAACAAAGGATTTCATTATTTAATGCTATATTATTGATGATATATAAATCGTGTAACTGGTATTTCAGGGTGTCGGATATGTGAAAAAAAATCTCCCATTACTTTTCTCTGCCCCTCTATTAAATAAACGTAAAACCTTTATTTCAATCCATTTTAATATGCACTGCTATAAATGTAAACCTAACCCTATTCTGCAGCACAAAAATGTATTAATACTTTATAGGCAACTAATAATTCCTTACAATGATAAACTTTCCAATAGTTCTTTATTATTAATACTTTATAGGCAACTAATAATTCCTTACAATTATAAACTTTCCAATAGTTCTTTATTATTAATACTTTATAGGCAACTAATAATTCCTTACAATTATAAACTTCCAATAGTTCTTTATTATTAATACTTTATAGGCAACTAATAATTCCTTACAATTATAAACTTTCCAATAGTTCTTTATTTTTAATACTTTATAGGCAACTAATAATTCCTTACAATGATAAACTAACATTAAAACGAACATATCACAACGGCAGCTATGAATAAGATTACACATTTTCACTGCTTACGTTTATGCTAAGAAATGAATATGGGTGTAAAATATTACTACTGTATAACACGACAAAGAAATTAGTAATGAGACAAAGAAATTAGAACTTTTATAATATTATTTTATAAAAAGAAATCACAGTAAAAGGGAATGTTCACCACTAAAAAAGTTTTTAACATTCACCAAGCCCCATTTGCCCAAATCTTTACTTTCTCCCTGGTGCTCCTGATTAAAGAAATCTTACCTTGAAGTCCTCTGGTCCCTTAACACTCCCTTCTGGGTGCTAGCCTTCAGTGAAGGCTGTTATAATATCACGACCAATGACTTATGGCTGACACATTAGTTGGCTGCTTTATAGCTATGCAAGCTCACAAATAGCTCACAAAGCTGTAAAAGGGGCATCAGAGCCTGACAAGGGCCCGCAGTCAATACTCAGTAGTGCCAGGGAGAAAAGTAAGCTGCTCAGTGTATGCTAAAAAGGTTTGCTAGGGGGTGAACATGAACCCTCCTAACAAACTTTTAACCTTACGACCTAGACGCCCAAAACCCTATGACCGCACTACTTACCTTTCTCCACAGAATTCCTGATATTTACCTTGAAGTCTGCAGTTCTTCTGGGTTATAGCTGTCAGTCAAGGTTGTGATGGTTATGTCACGCTCATTGACTTACCTTGAGCCACCTGCTTTATGGATGCACAAGCTCACAAAGGAGGCGGCAATGTGCTTCAAGAGAAATAAATGTCTTCTAAGAGCATTGGGAAGACTGGTAAGTGTGCCACTTGAACTAATCCTATTGGAGGCAATGTACAAAAACATTTTTAAAGTCAGGTTAACCTTTTTGAAGGTTTTGAGGGTTAAGGTTGACTATAATTTATGGCAGTTCACAAAAAGCATTTGCAATTATCACAACCTATTTAAAAATGTTTTTGCTGGTCAAAGTGTATGGAAATCACAACGAGAGCCATGATCGCATCGGTATATTGGAGAGGAGAGTGATTTTGGCTCTAGATAATATTAGACATGGACCTAAAGAGCTAGGTCCAGAGTCCCCTATAAGCAAGCACTCAGCCTTGTAACCCCAACATAGAAACCATATCCACCTTTATTGTATGTAATTAATTCAATATCAAAACATATGCTCACACATATTAGCAACTATAAAAAAAACCTTGTATATATAATGTACAACAACCAAAAAAATGCCCCTGCAGAGTGAAGCTTCTAGTCTAGGTAGACAGGGCGTCCCCCATCTAAACCTGGCACAACAGTCACTGAGTCTCTTGGTCCAAATAGTTCACAGGTGGTGTCTCTCACCCACACACCCGATATATTGCACAGTCCAGTGGCTCTAGATAATACCTGCTAATTAGAATCATATTTACTATACCTTTCATTTTGCCCAGGTAACTTCTTGTACAAGGGGTGTATTAGAATATAATACCTATATACTCGAGTATAAGTCGGTCTGAGTATAAGATGAGGTACCAATTTTTACCTGAAAAATTAGTAAAACCTGATTGACTTGGGTATAAGCCGAGGATTGAAATTATGACCAAGGTTTGGGTTTCAGGCTATTTTTAAAGCCTGAAAACCTCAGCTCATATTTGAGTATATACGGAAGCTGCCATTTGCAAAACTAAAGTAACTTTTCCCATGCAAAGTTAATTTAAAGGGCATGTCCACCCCTTTTTCATTTTTTTAATATGTAGTAGGGCTAGTTCCCCCAGCCCCAATCGCTATATTATCGTTTCCAGAGACTCCCCCGATTACTTACCTTCCCTCTCTCCTCCGCCGCACTGCCCGGCCTTCTGCTTGCCTAGAACTGCAAGCAGGGGGCCGGACCGGCAGCCGCATCTGTGATTGGCTGAGAAGCAGCCAATCACGGATGCATCTGCCGGCAGTTCAGAACGCCGGAGGAGAGAGGGAAGGTAAGTAGAGTTCGGGGGAGTCTCTGGAAAAGATAATATTGGGGCTAGGGGCAACTAGCCCTACTATATCTACAAGGGGATTTACACTAGGGGGAGGGAGACCAAAATGGGTGGGAGAGGGAGGGGGGGGGGGAGTGAAGGGCTGCTCTGAGCAAGCCAAAAACCTCTGAGAGAACATCTTAGAGGCAGAAACAATTTCCCTGGTGGCCAGGCTCCTGGTGGACAGTTTTCTGGACTTTGGGGGAACTTTACAGGAGAACCATTTGGAGCTGGGATGTAAGGTAAAGATTTTTATGTACTACAGAGTGGGGCCAGAAATGGGGGAAGTTATAGTTTTGGGGGGGGACATGCCCATTAAATAAACACATTTCTAAATGTTAAATCAACTTAAAGCAAAGAGTAGGGATACTAATATCCCTCAAACTCAAACCTAAGCTCATACAGGCTCATTTAGGCAAAAACAATTGGAATCTATTTCTGCATGCAGGGAACTTTTTGTACCAGCCATTTTTAAGATAAAATATTTGAGTATATATATATTTTTTGTTTTGAGTTTAATGTTCTCTTCCATTTTTTAGTATGGTAGTTTGCACAAGATCGCACTACATTTTATTTACCAGGATTAAGGTTTCTAGGATCAAGAAGAAAGCAATTACTTTTTATTGGGTGCTTCAAGCAGTCTTACTTACAGAATATGCCATTAAAATGGGATTGCATTTATATCACCTTGTGAAGAAATGGGTGATTATGAATTTAATCTTCTAGATACCATTTCCTGTCTCATTCATTGTCTCCTAAACTAAGATGCAATATATTGAAGGCATAGCTGTCTTAGACACAAAATATAAATAGTTTTGTAACTTAAAGGAATAGTTCACTGAAAAAGTGAACTATTCCTTTAATGCATTGATTGAAGAATGGGAGTTAAAGGAGTTATTACTCATCTTCGTTCTTGGCTCCTGTAAAATTGAAGAACTGAAGGTAAGGCATAACTCCTTTAATCAATGCATCAAGGGATTAGTTCACTTTCTTTTGTGAACTTTTCCTTTAAGCTGTAAACCACGTACAGTTCTATACAACACAACACTATGTACACAAAAGTATCAGGATGCACCTTTGTAATCTTTCATTTTAAGTGTATGATATTGAGCACCAAGCTATGCAGTTGGGATTTTTAGCATTTTTGAAAGAACAGCCCATTCAAAATAGTTTGGTGGGTTCGAGCATAGTTCTGCCCTAGGATGCAATAATTCAGTTCATTAAATTTCTTCCCATGAATTATAAGTATTTTTAAATGGATGTTTGCTGTTACAGGTTCTTATGTTTTTTTTTATTTAACTGATTTCCAGCACTCTGCCAGAGCTCTCCCAGTTGCCTGACCCTCCTCATAATGTCTCTATGAGGGGGGCGTAATACAGGCAACCATTCTTATACTTGATATGGCAGCTTCCATGCCAGATGCTGCTTTCTGATACTCTAGGCTCCCTGCTGGTGCTTTTTAACTCTGTTGGTTTGCACACATACTAATATAGGGACTCAGATCAGGGATCCTTATTTTTTATTTTGGACTAGTGCAAGCACTGAGTGATTTAGGGGTACTCTGGGGGGTTTTGAGGTTTGGTTGAAGTGGTGAGGTTTCTCCCACCCCCTGTTTTTTCATGATTTTAATGTATACTTAATAAAGAGTGTTAAATTTTATTAACTCCGTTTCCCTCTGGATGGGGTCATTGGGATAGGATAATACTAAATAATAATAATAAAGGATTCTTTGTCTTTCCCTTTTTTCTTAAGGCCGAGGATACTCAAGTAGAGTAAAGCAAACTTACACGGGAAGTCAGTCAGCCAAACGAGGGATCATGGATGAAAAAAGAGGCTTAGTCAAAAAAACAGCAGAGGTGAGGACAGGCAGCAAAGAAGCATAGCCAGGGGTTCAGCAAGTAATCAGCAATGAGAAATCAGATCCGAAAAACCACCAAGAGCAAGAGATGAACCAAAAGCTATAACTGGCAATTAAGAGAAGAGAAAACAGGAACTTGTAAAGGCTAAAAGTGCCTATCAGAGCACGAGAAAATAAGCAGAGACCAAGATAAGCTAAAAGGAATTCAAATTTGCTGCCTACAGCAAAAGGACCAATCAGAAGAGGTAAAAATCTAATGATCACGAATGCCTTATGTTGGCAATATCTGAAGAGCCAAAGTGTGCAAATCGCGAAGGAATGCTGTGGGAGTGGGTGGAAGGTAAGCAAGATCGGCTATTCCTGATAGTATTTTTGCATAAAAAACATGGCTGTTGGAACTTTATAGACATCAGGGCGATGTTATATTGGCTGAATTAATGTTAAACCTGCGCTACCCAATGTATTATCAGGTTAGCGTGGGGTTAACAATAATTTGTGGTGGCGGCGCAATTTCCAAAAATATTTTTGTAAATAGCGCTGCTCAGCCAATTCAATATAGGCTAAGTTAAATTTTGTGCTACTTTATAGCACAAAACTTAACGCCTATTGAATGGTAGCACAAACCATAAGTCTTACGTGACCGGGATCCTGTGATGCAGTAAGTCTTACATCGCAGGTTCTTGGTCAGGTAACTAACGCTGGAAAATACATAACATCGCCCCATATGTCTTTATCCCACCATGACAGCAGGTGTACGGGTAAGGGTCTCCTCCTCTCCTGTAAGATTTACTAAAGAACGGGAGGTAAGAGATGCATTTACCTCCTGTTCTTCAGTAAATCAGATAGAAACCAATTTTTTTTTTTTTTTGATGGACATACCCTTTAATACCACTTTTTGCAATTCACTTTAATAGAAGAATGTGTGGTTGGAAGAAAGTTCAGCAACTTACCCAATCTCTCGCTCCTCCGCCGCATGATCTGACAAGTCCCGACCTGGTATGGTAAGACACAGCACCTTTACCTCCCATTCTTCAATAAAAGTGAATAGTAAAAAGTGGTTTAACCATTGGAGGTACCCTTAAGGCACTGTTCCATCTAATTCCCTACCAAGCATTAAAAATACTTTTGAAGTTCTGAGCACAAAATGAAAATAGCAGGTGAGTGTGAGAAGTTGTTTGTTGCGTGGCTTAAGGAGAAAACAGTTGTCAATGGTTCATGTCTGAACCATTGAATTCATTTTTTAAAAAACGGGATTTTGCAGAAACAATGAAATGTTTAAATTGTTGTTTTTCCAAAACATTTCTTTATCTAAGATACTTGAGATAAGAAACAGATGGCTCCACAAAAAAACAGGCAATACAGCATTAGTGGTGTAAATGAAAAACATCTGAAATGACCTGTCATGTCCATTGCTGTTTGGTTTTGCATGCATTACTTTGCTGTTTACATAGAACAATGTTTGAACCAGTGACCTAACTAAACGCCCTTTGTCTTTTAAAGAAACAAAAATCTCATTATGGATTTCAGTACACAGTTTACTCACTTCCCAATCAGTGCGACTGCAATTTGTATCAATGTCTCTATTCTGTCAAAAAAGACACATTCTAAATGGCTCAGCTTGACTACATACTTAATGGGAGCCCAGGAATTAAACTGAGCAGATAGAAAAAATAATGAGCGCTACCAGCATGGGGCCATTTCCTTCCAGACACTAGATTTCTTTTAAGGTGAAAAGGGTCATTTACAACAACAGGGGAAATAAAAAGAGAGGCCTTTGCTATTAAACCAACGTTTAACCCAAGAGATATCAGAAGCTTTGCATTGTGCTTTAAAGCTTCAGACTATGGGGTTCCCAGCAATGTAAAATGAGGAATAAGATACAAACCAAACAAAAAGATGTAAATCAATTGCTTACTATTGTTTTTACACAATTACTGATCAGCAATATAGATGCCATGCCAGTTTAAAGGGTATTAATAAAATGTAGGGCATCCCTTCCCACCGCTAAATAAGATTGTTAAAAAAAGAAGCAGAACTTTACATTCGCTGCTATGATTGGCTGAAAGGCCGGGAACAGGAGAGAAGGGCTGTGAGTGCAGTTCTGATTCTTTTTATAGCAATCTAAAATAGCGGTGGGGGTGGAAAGGGATGCCCCCCATTATGTATAAAACATTTTACACTAGGTGAGGGGCAGTCAAGGAGGGATCGGGAGGGGGGACAAGGGCTCCCCTGCACATGTCACTGTCCTCTCAGAGGACAAGGAGGAGGCAGAAACCTTTCATACAAAAAGACAGCTCCTACTCTTCAGTTTCCTGGACTTTGGACAAGCACTGCAAGAGAACCCTAAGGAGCAGAGATGTAAGGTAAGGATTTTTTTAACTACACAGTGAGGCCCGTAGTTAGTTAAATTTAGGTTTGGTGGACATACCCTTTAAAACTAGATAGGGAAAGTATAAACTTGTCTTAAAATGAATTTGTCTTGAAAGGAAACAATTTGAAAGGCAGCAAGCAATGCCCCAAGCCCTGTTATCATGTGTTGCGTGTTTTAAAACTCAGTTACATTTCATCATGATGAAAGAGGGTATACTGTAAGTTTCAAACTTTATTCTGAGTAAATAGATGTATTTTTATTATTGTGCTTTCTGTTTATGTGTGTGTGTCAGAGAGACCCCCCAAACAGGTGTTTATAATCCATTTTGATTACACCTACGATCACAGGTGTATCTGATGAAGATTCTGGTAATCAAGTTTGATTATGCCTCTGATCACATGTTCATTTTATCAAGGTAGTGGTTGTTCACTTTGTTCATTCAAAGTAAAAGGGTTGAAAACTGTCCAGAACTTAAGAATATTTCTTCTGACTTCTTTGCTAGAATATAGCATACTATATAAAGCATATATCCCACATTTCTCTAGCTTGAAGACTATGGAAGGAGATACGCCCAAATTATGGGAAGAATAAAAAGAGATACATTGAAAAAAGAATCCCTCTTGTGAATGATTGTCAGAAATTATTGATAGCAGCCTGATCAATTTATCATTTAATTCTTTAGTTTTAATGATATATATATATATATATATATAGTGTGCACACAGTGTTCACTTACGTTTGCCTGGAGCTGTTGGTTCATAAATTCCAATATGCAGTAAAAAAGTAGGTCATAACCAACGCTCCACAGGTCTTTTTCACAAATTTTATTATTTTCAAAAGTAATGCATAGTGCAACAAAACAGCAACGTTTCGGCCGTAGTTTAGTGGCCTTTATCAAAAGATAACATATATATATATATATATATATATATATATATGTATATATAATACATAAGGCTCCTATACTTTCAATGGGGAGGTTTAGTGGCGAGAATCCTTATTACAGTCACTGAGCCACTGCACCTCCCCACCTCTCCCTCTCTATATTCCATACAAGAGAACTTGATTTCCGGGATATAAAGGGTTAAGACACCATTTTGTATTTAAATGTAGTGACCAGGTTCTCTCCCATCCAGTTCCTGTCACTGATTGAACTGCATGGAAGATAGGGAGCAGTGTTGCATTCAAATGAGTCCATGCAGTTCAATCAGTTCAATAAAGGAGATAGGAAAGCTAGCTGGCCTGATTCTTATGGCAGACTTGTATGTAATTAAAATAATGCAGGTATTGGAGTAGAAGTCATATAGAAGCCATAAGTTAATTCGTCATCTTGTCTGATAATAATATAGTTTTAGAGTGCTTCAGTATTTCTATGAGAATGTAGGGTCAGAATATTTTAGGAATGATTTCCAACTTAAAGCTAGGGCAAAGAAAGGCTTTTCTCTTGTTACTATAATTTCTCTACTAGGCAGACTGGATTTTTGTAAACTTTTTATTAATTTGTGTATATCATGATATGTGTATTTTTTAAAATGTTTTCTATATACAATTAAAAGTCTTGTATTAAAGGGCATCTTCACCCTACAATTTCTTTTTCATATGTTATAGGCCATCCCTGCCCACCCCCAACCACTATATTAGATTTCTAAAAAATTAAGCAGAACTCTACCTACAGCTCCTCAATCCCACAGTTTTCTGGTCTGGCTCTCTGCTTGCCAGAACTACAAGCAGTAGAGAGGCAGCCAATCACAGCCACGACTGCTGGCAACAAAGAAAGCTGCAGGAGTGAAGGACTGTAAGTACAGCTCGGGTTCTTCTTTTAGATATCTAATATAGCAGTTGGGAATGGGAATGGATGGCCTATAACATATAAATATTTTTATGCCAGGTGAAGAGCAACTAGGGAGGGATCGGGAGGGAGGGGGAAAAATAGCTCCCCTGCACACGCCTGTTTCTTTGACTTTTCGACAAGCACTGCAGGAGGACTATAAAGAGCAGAGATGTAAGGTAAAGATTTTTTAAACTACACAGTGGGGCCAGTAGTGGGATACATTTTAGTTTGGGGGGTGGACATGCCCTTTAAATGCTAAATTGATCAGGCTGGTATCAGTTGACAGTTATTCACAAAAGAGATCCCTTTTTTCTTTGTCTCTGATCCCTCAATGTTTGTTTCTGTAGTTACCATATAGCTGTGCAAGACTAATTTGCTGTTTTCTTAAGAATAAAAGAGAAGAAGAAAGAACAGCAATGTGGCTTTTTCAAGACAAATTAATTTAAAGATGCTAACTCTTCATAACTGTAATGTACACAGTCTGCTTCTACCTGTCAACAGAAATGAGACACCAAATGTGGCACTAAATTAAGTTAAAGGGTAACTGTGCTCTCCATACAAGTGTCCCTTATTAAAAAGAGCACTACCTTTAAAACAGGATCATGCTTCTAGCTGCAATCTATGCAAACTTATAGCAGTATAAACGGTGGTGTTTCTAGCTAGCACTGTGAGCTGTGACAACACCAGCACCATTGCTCTGCCCCCTATGCCTTAGGCACAAGCATGCCTAGTTTTATCCTACTGCTGTAACTGCCTTTAAATAGGTTAAAAAAAGATTGTTTTATTTTGGTGGGGTTGGGCTTCTTACACAGCACATTATGTGACCTACACACTTGTTTATCCTGACTGTCTTAGTGTAAGTTTACAAGCCTATAACTTAAGAAGCTAGAGGCATCATCGTAGGCTTTGGAAGGTATGAGAGAGCTCTTTTTAGAGAGCACTTGTATGGAGACCACAGTTTCATTTTAAGATTTATACAAGAATCCAGTGTTTGGGTGAAGTTTGTAAATGGCAATTATATCCCTGGTGGAAACAAAAGGGTGTATAAAGTTTTTTTTCCAAAAAACGATAAAATAAAAAGTAGTTGGGCCAGGGATATAGGATGGGTAATTTACTACCTCCCAATATTTTTTCTGTGAGTAGCACCAGCTCAAACAAAACTGATTCTGCCAGTCTTCCTCCTGGCTTCACCCCTATATTTAGTACAGGAATAGTCTAGGACTAACCTGGCAAATGAAAACTGTACATGCCTCACAATGATATTGTGAGATAGGAAGAATCAATCCTACCTCCCATCCCCAGGTACTTTCCATTTATAAAAAGTACATTTTTAGAGTATAGTTATCCTTTAAGGAAAAAGCATCAAGCAGTTGTATGGATTCCACAGTAAAAGTCCTCTATGCCACACAGATTCGGCAAAAGGCTCAAAGGAAACTCCTTAATGGATGAATGTGACATACATTTTACAGTTGATGCTTTGAAACACATTCAGTCAGTCAGTAGAACAGAACCTGCTGCTATCTGGCGAAGAGTGAATTAATTCACTGAGTAAGCACAGCTTTTTCAGCACTGAAAGGTAAGGTAAGGCAACAGGACAGCTCCGTGAAGTTGACTCCCCTACAATCAGCACAAATAACAATTCTATTGTTTTTGGTTTGTGCCCATTTGTACAACAAAAAATAAGATTTGTGCTGCTTTTGTTTAGAAGATAATAGCAATTTTTTTAATAAGGTCAAAAGGTCAACCAGCCCCCTACAACAGAGTACCGACACTAAACTGGTATTCTTGGTTAGTGCTGCGTTTGTGCTGTTTTGTGCTGCAAAAATGAATGTTCTAACTTGAGTCGTTTTTGAGAAATTAACATTTTTTTATAGAGGTCATCCAGCCCCCCTACAACATAGTACGGACACAAAACTGGTATTCTTGGTTAGTGCTGCGTTTGTGCTGTTTTGTGCTGCAAAAATAAATGTTCAAACTTGAGTCGTTTTTGAGAAATTAATGTTTTTCATATAAAGGTCAAAAGGTCATCCAGCCCCGCTACAACAGAGTACATACACGAATCTGGTATTTTTGGTTAGTGCTACTAAAATTATTGTTCTAAATTTAGTCATTTTTGAGAAATTAACTTTTTATAAAGGTCGAAACAAGGCTGGTTGGTTAGTGCTACGTTTGTGCTGTTACGTGCTGGAAAAATTAAAGATTTGTGCTGCTTTAGTTTTGAAGTTACCGGTAATAGCGTTTTTTACAAAAGTAAAAAGGTAATCCAGCCCCCCTACAAAAGACTTTGGATATGAAACCAGGCTGATTGTTTAGTGCTATGTTTGTGCTGCAAAAATTAAGATTTGTGTCGCTTTCGTTTGGAATATAATAGCAGTTTTTTTTTTTACAAAGGTCAGCCAGCCCTCTTTAATAGAATCTGGATATGAAACCAGGCTGATTGTGTAGTGCTACATTTGTGCTGTTTTGTGCTGCAAAAATAAGGATTTGTGCAGCTTTCGTTTGGAAGACAATAGCATTTTTTTTTTTTTTACAAAAGTCAAGCGGTAAGCCAGCCCCCCTACAATAGACTTTGGATACAAAACCAGGCTGATTGTTTAGTGCTATGTTTGTGCTGTTTTGGGCTGCAAAAATTAGGATTTGTGCCGCTTTCATTTGGAAGATAATAGCAGCTTTTTACAAAGGTCAAAAGGTCACCAGCGCCCCTACACTGGAATCTGGCTACGAACCAGGCTGATTGTTTAGTGCTATGTTTGTGCTGCAAAAATTAAGATTTGTGTCGCTTTCGTTTGGAAGATAATAGCAGGGATTTTTTTACAAAGGTCAGCCAGCCCCCTTCAATAGAATCTGGATATGAAACCAGGCTGATTCTGTAGTGCTACATTTGTGCTGCAAAAATAAGGATTTGTGCAGCTTTCGTTTGGAAGACAATAGCATTTTTTTTTTTTTTACAAAAGTCAAGAGGTAAGCCAGCCCCCCTACAATAGACTTTGGATACAAAACCAGGCTGATTGTTTAGTGCTATGTTTGTGCTGTTTTGGGCTGCAAAAATTAGGATTTGTGCCGCTTTCATTTGGAAGATAATAGCAGCTTTTTACAAAGGTCAAAAGGTCACCAGCGCCCCTACAATGGAATCTGGATACGAAACCAGGCTGGTTGGTTAGTGCTACATTTGTGCTGTTTTGGGCTGCAAAAATTAAGATTTGTGCTGCTTTCGTTTAGAAGATAATAGCAGTTTTTTTTACAAAGGTCAAAAGGTAAGCCAGCCCCCCTACAATAGAATCTGGATATGAAAACAAGCTGGTTGGTTAGTGCTACGTTTGTGCTGTTACGTGCTAGAAAAATTCAAGATTTGTGCTGCTTTAGTTTTGAAGACAATAGCGTTTTTTACAAAAGTAAAAAGGTAATCCAGCCCCCCTACAAAATACTTTGGATATGAAACCAGGCTGATTGTTTAGTGCTATGTTTGTGCTGCAAAAATTAAGATTTGTGTCGCTTTCGTTTGGAAGATAATAGCAGGGATTTTTTTACAAAGGTCAGCCAGCCCCCTTCAATAGAATCTGGATATGAAACCAGGCTGATTCTGTAGTGCTACATTTGTGCTGCAAAAATAAGGATTTGTGCAGCTTTCGTTTGGAAGACAATAGCATTTTTTTTTTTTTTACAAAAGTCAAGAGGTAAGCCAGCCCCCCTACAATAGACTTTGGATACAAAACCAGGCTGATTGTTTAGTGCTATGTTTGTGCTGTTTTGGGCTGCAAAAATTAGGATTTGTGCCGCTTTCATTTGGAAGATAATAGCAGCTTTTTACAAAGGTCACAGCGCCCCTACAATGAATCTGGATACGAAACCAGGCTGGTTGGTTAGTGCTACATTTGTGCTGTTTTGGGCTGCAAAAATTAAGATTTGTGCTGCTTTCGTTTAGAAGATAATAGCAGTTTTTTTTACAAAGGTCAAAAGGTAAGCCAGCCCCCCTACAATAGAATCTGGATATGAAAACAGGCTGGTTGGTTAGTGCTACATTTGTGCTGCAAAAATTAAAGATTTGTGCTGCTTTAGTTTCGAAGATAATAGCGTTTTTTACCAAAGTAAAAAGGTAAGCCAGCCCCCCTACAATAGACTTTGGATATGAAACCAGGCTGATTGTTTAGTGCTATGTTTGTGCTGCAAAAATTAAGATTTGTGTCGCTTTCGTTAGCAGTTTATTTTACAAAGGTCAGCCAGTCCCCTTCAATAGAATCTGGATATGAAACCAGGCTGATTGTGTAGTGCTACGTTTGTGCTGTTTTGTGCTGCAAAAATAAGGATTTGTGCCACTTTCGTTTGGAAGATAATAGCAATTTTTTTTACAAAGTTTATAATGTCAGCAGCCTCCCTACAATAGAATTTGGGTACAAAACCAGGCTGGTTGGTTAGTGCCGCATTTGTGTTGTTTTTTGCTGCGAAATTTAAGATTTGTGCCGCTTTCACTACTTCCTGCAAAGTACCCAGGTTGAGGACCTAAAATGCTAAATCCTCACCTCTGGGTACTTTACACAAGTCCTGCACTACTTGAAGATTCCCTAGGTACTGTGGTCCGTTCCTCCTCTCTGTGACACTGTGAGAGTTTGCGAGGCAGCCAATGGGAAGGCATGCCCACGTCCTGTTATACTTAAACTTTATAAAAAGGCGCAGCTTGTATGTAATAAAAAAAAGTGTGTAAATGGGTTTCTCTTTAATTTTTGTATTATTCTAAAAGATGATCTGATGATCATATTTGGGAATAATAACAAACTTGGAATACGGGCATAAATGCCCCCTTTCCTAGTCAAAATCAGATCAGAAAAATCAGGTCTTTCTCTAAGACTTAGAAAAAATCTCTATTTGTAAATTGATCTCTTTGTGACCCATTTAGAAATACTTTAGTAAGCTATCAGTAACTGACAACTTACTATAGCAGGTCCTAAACTGTGATCAAGCAGCTTATCAAAGTTCAGTACCTTCACTGGAAAATGAATTTCTTTGATCCATTCACAAATACTTTGGTAAGCTGTGTGAAAGCTATAGCAGGTACTGGACTGTGATGAAAAAGCTGATCACAGTTCAGAACCTCCACTTGACCACCGACCAGGGTAGTTCAAATTGTAAATGCATCTCTTTGATCCATTTACAAATACTATAGTATAGAGGGACAGTCCATGGCTTTAGAAGAAGTCCTCTGGCATAATGGGAACTCCATTACTGCTACAGCTCTGCAGGAGAACAGGCTCCTGGCACTTCAGAGGTTAAATACCAGCGATCCTCACATTGATCCCTTGATCCACCAATGGGGATCAAAGAGGCAAGGGGGAACTTGAATGGTGACCCACAAGCACTATTAGCACACTCATGTTTTTTTAGGCAGGTTTTTTTTTATTTCCCTGTCTACTTTCTCTATCCCCCAGAGGCTCCACCTGAGACAAATGTCTCACTCTGTCTCATTAGAGAAGCAGGCCTGCTGGTCCCTTCTGCAGTTACCGTGTGCAGAAAAGGCACAGAAGCAAGGCAGAAGACAGCCAAGGGAACGAGTACATTTGGGAGCACAAAGCTAAATTGCAGTCATTTAGGCTGCAGGAGAAAATTTGCTTAGCGGGTAGATATACCCTTTAAAAGTTAGCTGTAATTGCTTGTCTCTGTAAGTTTTCCATAGCATGGGGAGCAAAGAAGCTGTCTGTGAATAGACACACTTCAAGCAGTGCAGGACTTGTGTAAAGTACCCAGAGATTAATTTTAGGTCCTTAACCTGGGTACTTTGCAGGAAGAGGAACTAGAGGGTGTTAAGTATAATTGTCCTTTAACTTCCAAATGAAAGTGGCACAAATCTTAATTTTCACAGCAAAAAACAGCACAAAAAAAGCAAAAACCAAACAGCCTGGATTTTCAGCCCAGAAAACTTCAATGTCCAAAATTCACTGTTGGGAAAAAAAGTGAAAAATGCAGTGTTGAAAAGTAGAAAATCAGTGTCAAAATTACAGAAAGCTGAAAATCTGCGAATATGTTTGTGATTGAATTGTGTTTAAATCATCTCAAGCATGCAATTGGTTAAGCAAAATTTAGGGTTAATCGCAACCGAAAAACAAACCCCAAAACCAGCATACACCTCCAGACAATTAAAATGGTATATATTAAATACATTTTGTACAAATGTTATAATATAAGCCAGATTCAAATCCGACGTACCGGAGCAAAGACACTCCAGGCTTCAAAAGTATCCCTAGAAAGCTGCAACAAGCTATTCACACCAAATAAATATTAAAATTATTAACCTTTATTCACAGCGGTGTATAATAATATGATCAAAAAACAATGCTATAAACGAATAAACCCACACCTACCTCCCTCCACTGTATCCCCACAAACATTAATAAAAACAAATTACTAACACCTAAACCAGCCACAGCTAATTGTCGGTGGGGCGTCCCCCTACCAGCACTTCAACATCATCTGAAAAGTCTAAGTTAGGGAGCGGTAACTTCGTATCCAACCATCGGTTATTCCAGTGTAACAAATGTATCCAATAGCAGCTGCAATATTCAGATGCTTTCACTTCAAGATGGACATTATGTGTCCACAATTGTAACTATCCAGGCTATTATGTGGCAGCAACAACTTTGTATTTCCTTGCTATGGATAAGAGTCAGAGCTGAATCAGCAAATCAAATTATCTAAGGATTCAATGTTACACTAGGACAGGACTTACAAGAACTCAGTGTCTCTCAAAGGATCACGTGTCAGTTCCTCTCCAGACTCTCCGGGCCAAGTGAGGTAGCTGAAAATGGAAAATAGTTCTACTTCACCTGTCCTTAAGTGTTAAGTCCCATTGTGCCGATACAGCCTAAGTTGTACCGACTCCATTAAAGTACCAGGTCTTACTGTCGCCTTCTCCACTCAGCCCTAAAACGCCTCTCTAGGAGGGATGACCTGATAATAAGGGCTGCCGACAAGGGTGGAAATGTGGTAATAATGTCAAAAGAACAGTACCGTTTGGAAGCGGTTTGGCAATTAACTGCTAAAAGTCAATATGAATGTTTAAGTTTGAATCCTCTTCAGGAAGTGAACTCATCACTTAAGAAACTCATTTATTCTGGATGGGAAAAAGGCTTGTTGAATAAAAAAGGAAAGGGACTTCATTTGTAATGACCATGTGAGACTACCTACATTTTATACCATTCCGAAGGTACATAAAAAGAAAAGCTTCACACCGGGTAGGCCCATAATATAGGGCATTGGTGGCCCGACTAAAAGAGCGGGTAGGTACGGGGATGAAATTCTACGTCCTTACCTTCAAACGTTGGACTCAGGGGATACAGGGGATGTCTTGAAAATAATTAATGGGTTAGGAGTGGATGATAATGTACTTATGGTGGCCCTGGACATTGAGGGTCTATACTCCTCCATCCCCCATGAGTGGGGGTTGGGGGCAGTCAGAGCATTTCTGAGTTCTAGAGGAAAGAAGTTCCAGCATCATACTAATTTCGTGGTAGAAGTTATGTCTTTTATACTCAATAACAATGTCTTCACCTTTAATCGAAAGTACTACAGACAGATACGCGGGACGGCGATGGGGGCGGTTTGCGCCCCCACGTACGCGTGTCTTCATTTAGGATTATGGGAGATGGAGGACATTAATAGGGTGGCTTTAGATCTGCAATGTGAGGATAAAATTATCCTTTGGGGTGGATTGGAAGAGGAGCTGGAAAGGTTTCTCAACTCCCTAAATAAGAATGAAAGAAATATCAAATTAACGGCAGAATGAAGTAGGGCATCGGTTAACTTTCTGGATTTATGTATTTATAAAGAAAATGGCCTATTGGCTACTAACACGTTTAGAAAAAGTACGGCCACGAATAGCCTATTAAGGGCGGATAGTCATCATCCTCCATCTCTCATTAATTTATCCGAATGAGGAGGAATTGTTCTTCTGAGAAAGTATTTGTGGAGCAATCTAGGATCTTGAAAAATAGATTTAAAGCTAGGGGATACCCTAAAGGATGGATAGACAGAGGGTATACCAGGGCCAAACTGGATAGTAGAGAGGATATGTTATACAAGTATGAAGGGAAGGCACTGAAAGGAAAGAACGTAAAAGATAATGATAAGCTTAGGATAATAACAACTTATAATTCCAATTGTCAGGACATTAGAAATATCCTAACAAAATATTGGTTCATCCTAGAAGCGGATGAATTTATTAAGAAAAAGGTTGGGCCTGTACCCCTCTTAATGGCAAGGAGACAGTTGTCTGAGAGACAGACTAAGTAGAAGTCACTTTGAGGTACCTAAATGTGACCTTACATCTTGGTTGGGAAGAGCCCCAAAAATAGGGAATCAAAAATGCAGCAAATGCTGTGTATGTATGAATGAGCTAGGGGTGTTTGAAGGCCCAGATGGTAGGAGATAGTGGATAAAAGAGCACATTACATGCCAGGCGACTCAAGTCATATATTTATTAAAATGCGAATGTGGAGACCTGTATGTAGGTCAAACTAAACGGAAGCTCACACAGAGAATACAAGAACATGTGAAAAATGTGAAAAATGGTAAGCCGGAGGTGAGTGCAATGGCTAAACATATGTGTGAAAAACATGAGGGTAGACGTTTAAGGTTCTCCTTTATGGGCCTAGAAAAAATTAACCTTGGGATAAGAGGAGGTGACATCTCAATGATGAATTATGCTTCTCAAGCTTTTTGGATAGATAATTTAAAGCCAGGAGGTTAAACTTCCGTTTATGTGATAATTATAACAATATAAGTCTATATATTGCTATTTAAGCAGGGGGTGAATGCTGCAAATTTAGAGAAAGCCATGATGTAAATTGATTGGTCAATTAATAGCTGTAAAATGATTTGGTTCAATACCATAGATTTATTTTAGGTAATTTTTTAGGCCATATGGGAATATGAATTATTGTAATTTGACCAATGTGGATGTAAATTTAATTGTTGATCTTTGAAATTGCCACTCACTTTGCCTCTATGTATCACTTAACCTTTAAACAGGGTGGGGGAACTCTAGTGGGGACAGGATAATTGATAGCTATTTAAGGATCTTCTTAAGAGCCCTCGCGAGACCCTGACGAAGTCTCGTAGAGACGAAACGCGTAGGTCTGTTTAGTTTCCAGACCACAACGAAGTCATCTGAAGGGGAACACTCCGGACACGTTCGGCTGTTTGAGTGGAGAAGGCAACAGTAAGTCCTGGTACTTTAATGGAGTCGGTTCAAAGAAGGCTGTATCGGCACAATGGGACTTAACACTTAAGGACAGGTGAAGTAGAACTATTTTCCATTTTCAGCTACCTCACTTGGCCCGGAGAGGAACTGACACGTGATCCTTTGAGAGACACTGAGTTCTTGTAAGTCCTGTCCTAGTGTAACATTGAATCCTTTGATAAATCGTCCTGGCCAATCAAAAGCGGCAAACACTCAGGAGAAAATATTTGTCAGTGTGTACCCAACCTAACATTCTGTTTTAAGATCGGTTTAACGATTGTTAAAACGATCATTAGTTTCCGACCATTTTAACAGTCGTTAATTTATGATTGTGTTGTGGAAAAACACAACTAAGAGAGAACAATCTGATGAAAAAGAAGAACAAGTTTATTCCCACAAAGACAGACACAACATATATACTTGCAAGCAGCTCCCACCTAGGCAGCACGGTTGTCAACTGGCCAGAGGGAGAGAGCGAGCGTACAAATGAGATGGCTATATAGGGTTTTACATGTGATCTCATTGATAAAACGCATAGATTAAATGCTGCTGTAATTATATAAAAGCAGGGCATTGTTATATTTGTATAGAAATGCTTAGATACGTTAATTAATTTACAGCGAAATAATTAGGGATGATGCTCCCATCAATGGTTAGTACTTATCTACCCATGTACTACAGGATAAGCTACTACCATAAATCTAATAATGTTCATTCCTGACATTTCATACTGGCCATAACCCACGGCTAACCTAATTGATCGTTTAAGTTTTCTGAATGAATTAGCTGTGTGTCCTGCAGATGACATATTTATTGGCCCTCTTCCTATCATACCCCATGAACTCATCCTCTTCAGCTAAGATTTTCTTTACTGTGTAACCCCTTCCCTTACATTCTGAAAACTTCCTGTGGACATTCACCCCATTAACCAACCAGTGGTTATCACAATTTGCCTAGCAGTTTTTCCCTTATTGACAGAACTGGTGGGAGGGAGGAAATTAATGCTTAGCTCTAGAAAAGTTGGTCTGCTTCCTCCCAGGATACTGAACAATTCTGGTCATGATAGGGTCCCAAGGGTAACATTGGCCATAATTTCACATCCCCTTCATGGGAATGGTACTTAAATGACTGGTAAAGGCCTAGATCTTAGCTCTGGGTTTTTCCTTTTCCCTGGGAATCCTCACATATTTCCCAACCCCAAAAAAAGAAAAGAGGAGAAAAAATCAAGGGACAGACCAGAAGAAAGGGAAAAGAAGAAATGAAAGAAAATGGAAGAAGACGACGGAGAGAAAAAAAAGAGAGAAAAAAAAGAACAAAAAAGAAGGAGAACGGGAAAAAACAAGAAAAGTAGCAAAAAAAAAGAAGGGAAAAAAAAAGGCAGGACGAAGCAATAAAAAAGAAGGAGACAGAAGGGAAAAACAAAAAAACAAGAAAGGGAAAGGGAAACGGACAGGAACAGAGACAAAGGCGAACGAAAAAGAGAAGCAAAAGAAGAAAAAAACGAAAGAGAGAAAAAAAGAAGGAGAAGGAAAAAAGCAGAAAAAAGAAAAAAGCAAGGGACAAAAAGAAAGGTGAAAGACACCAGAAGAAGAAAAAGAGGAGAAGAAGTAGAAAAAAGAAACAGGAACGAAGAAAAGAAGAAAAAAAAAAAGGGAAAGGAACAGAAAAAAAAAAGGAAAAAAAAAAAAGGAGCTGAACATAAAAGGGACAAGAAAAAAAGAGAAAGAAGAAAGAAAAGAAAAAAAAAAAGAAAAAAAGGAAAAAAGAAGAAAAGAGAAGACAACACAAACGAGGGAGCCAAGAGCGAAAAAACCTGAACAAAAAGGGAGAAAGCACCGACACGAAAGGGGAGACGCAAAAAAAGAAGACGCGAAGGACACAAAACCAGCCAAAAAAAAACCGGGAAAAAAAGAAAGAAAAAAAAAAAAAAGGCACAAAAAAAAAAAACACGCACTACACAACCCAGCCAAACGGCACCCACACAACCCTAAAAAAAAAGAGAGGAAAACCAAGGCGAAAGAGAAAAGAAAGCGACGGAAAAGGACAAAGAAAAACAAAAAAACGAATGAAGAACGAAGAAAACAAGAAAGGAAAGACGGGAGGGGAAAAGAAAAAAGGAGGAGGAAAGAAAAAAAGAACGACAGAAGAAAGAGGGAAAGGAAAAGAGGAGGAAAAAGGGGGGAAAAAAAACAGAAAGGGGAAAAGAAAAAAAAAAAAAGGAAAAAAGAAAAAAAGGAAAGAAAAAGACGAGAAAGAGAAAGAAGGGAAGAAAAAGGAAAGGGCAAAAGTAAACAGGAGCAAGAAGGGAAGAAAAAAAAACAAAAGGGAAGAGCAAAAAAAAAATTGTGAGGGGGAAAGAGACTAGGGGGGGGGGGTAAAAAAAAAGCAGATAGAAAAAAAGAAAAAAATAGAGACAAGAGAGAGGGTAAGAAAAGGTAAACGAGGAGAAAACACAAGATGCAGCAAGAGGCAAAGGACAAGAGAAAAAAAAGAGAAACAAAAAGAGGAAAACACGCAAAAAAGGACAAGGAAAAAAAAGCAAAACAGCATAAAAAAAAGAAACGGGAAAATACAAAAATTACAACAAAAGAAGAAAACGTCGCTAAACTACCTTACACTACCCCCTAACACTATTCTCACATATCCAACACCAACCACGGGAATGACCCATATCCATCGTCGAAGCATGTTCATGCAAGAGTAAGTAAGTAAAGGTGCAAAAATATCATAAGCCCAACATTAGTAGAAGGGCACCAATGTCTGGACTAATAAACTCCCATGGCCAAAAGCATTGTAGAACCAGTCTTTAGCACTTGGCCTGCGGACGGTGAACGTGCGAAATAACTAGACAAGTTCTCTAGACGTTTATCATTTGGGTCAGGTTATCGTGTGGATCTGGTAATAGGACACAACATGCAGTACCTGTCAGGTTCAAAGCGTGGCACATACCCCCTTCTTTGGCGAAGATATAGTCCAACACCAACTCGTGTTTCATAATCATCTCTCTGTGATTCTGAGGGCATTGTTAAACCCTTGTTTATCTCTGTGTTGTGTGTGTGTGTTATAGATACATACTGTATGTGATGTTGTCTATGTGTTCTGCCAAAAAGGTACTCCATACCAGGGAAATAGTCCTATTCCCCATTTCTCCCCCTAAGGATGCGGTAGTGGAACCCCTCCTGGCGTGTGAATGTTGCCATCTCCCTTTTCCTTCTTAGTGGATGGCCCTTGAATGGAGGGTTTCCTGAGCCATTATATCTGGACGGGAATGAACGTCATTGGGGTAGTTAGTTCAGCCAGATAACAGCATCCCAAAATGTTCTGGGCAGATAAGTGTAAGCTTTGGACCCGCAACCCAATATCTATTCTTAGGGTCCCCAACCCTAAAGCACTATCTGCAATCACCTCTGTTTGTTGAACACTGTATTTCTTCTCCCCATGATTAATTCTAATGTTAACCCTGTCACAATCACCAAGCCTTGGTTTGTGTGGATGTGGGATGCCACGCACTGGACTCGAAACCTTGCACCTTGAGTATCCCACCTCCACTCCACTCCTGTCCACACTAATTCTCTGGAACCTAAGATCACTACAAAGCTCCCTTGCCCCTCGGCACATACAGTATTCTGGTCGGTAACGCTTGTTCAAACTGTTAGCCCTTCACTGGACACGTTTGGGTCGACTGAGTCGTCAGGGAATGACCATGCAGCTCACATACTTTCCTGCAAGTATCCTTATGTTTAGTAAAATGAGGTAGTTCCTGCGTGTGAGTTTAGGATTTGGGGTGTGAATCACTTGTTCACATATGTAGGGAATTAAAGTTTTCTATCTTGGCAGGGTCTGTATCCTTCCATGCCTCCAGAGCTGTATAAGTGATGGCTAGAACACACAAGGTTTCAGCGCTGTGACATGGGGTGACTGTCTAGTGGTATAACCCCATCCACTGATATTGGCTCAGGGAAACATGTGAGGCACGATTTGCCTGGCGCCCGCTTGCGGCCTTCAGACGGGCCCAGTGATACCAGTGTTCTCCTGCCATGCCGTTGGCACCTCTAGGTCTTTAGGTCGGTACCAATCAGGGGTTGACCTTTTCTTACGCATGTGCGGTGTTACATTTACCTTACTTGTTGTTGGAGCATATTCCCCTCAGTGTCGTTACCCCTGCTTATGTTTGTAGCAGTTTTGTTGGATGACTGTTCTCTTCTCCATGGAAGGAGCACACTTAGTTTCGGTGTACTCGCATACAGAAAGATGAGGACAGTCGTCAGCACAGATATCATGACCAGACAGACCCACATTCTCTTTGAAATCCCCAAACTGTGAAATCCCCATTGTCTTCCTTCATCATTGTCTCTGATATGATAAGTTCTAGTCCCAAACATTCTAAATCGTCTCCTTGCTGCTTGCAGGAGCTGGTAGTTCCATGGGCGGCTGCTCCATGGGTGCTGGAGCCCGTTTGCAGTGGGTGCCATGGATCCACGTGGTTCTTTCAGCAACCTGATGACTGTCGGTGTTGTCAGCAACACTTGGAATGGTCCAACCAACGAGGTTTCTTCCACCCCTTGCGTCTGAAATCCTTTGTCACAATCCAATCTCCTGGAGCAAGATCATGTAGCTGTCCCTCTGTCCCAGTAGGTAGGTTGGCTTTTACAACCTGGTGAGAGAAAAACAGCATTTTAGAAAGTTTTATACAATAATTGAGCATTTCCCCCTCGTATAACTCGGTAGTGGGGACAGGACCGGCGGGTTCACTCCTGTGTGCATGCATTTACCAACACGATCTCATAGGGTGTCAGGCTATTCTACTCGCACTCTGGATCTCATGTAAAACAAAACTAATGGTAACGCCTGTACCCATTTAACCCAGTCTCCGCGAGGTTTTAGCAAGCTTATTCTTTAGGGTACCATTCTCTCTCTCTACTGCCCCCGCACTTGCTGGGTGATATGCGCAATGGTACTTTAGGTCCATGCACATGAATTTAGCCAGTTCCTGTAAAGCTGTATTTACGAAATGCTTTCCATTATCACTACTTATACGTTTTGGAATTCCCCATCTGGGAATTATTTCCCTAATCAAATGTTTGGCTACTGCTGATGCATCAGCTTTAGATGTGGGGAAAGCTTCAACCCATTTCGAGAACATATCCCAAACTACCAGACAGTATTTCTTGCCCTGACACTGTGTCAGTTCAATGAAATCCATTTGTAAGTGATCGAATGGGCCTGAGGGAACTGGATGAGCTCCAGGTGCCATCTGGATGCCTTTTCCCACATTATGCTGAGCACATAGTAGACACTTGGAACAGAAATTTGTGCACATATCGCAAACCCCTTCGTATACCAATGCTGCTGAACTGTAGCTATCATCCCCCCTTTTGACACATGGTCTAGACCGTGTGTCAATTTAGCAAAGAAAGGAAACAGATACTTAGGTAGGCAGGGTTTGCCATCCGGACCCCACCAGGTCCCCTCCTTAACTGTGCATCCATTTTTAAGCCACTCATTTTTCTCTGCAGATGAAACCTGTGAATAAATCTCATTTAAAGACAGTGGTGGCGTTGTAACAACACATGACAAGAAACCTGTGATATGAGACCCTTTTTGCAGCGTCTTTAGCTGCTAAGTCTGCTTGCGTTTCCCCTGGAAATGAAATCAGTGTTATTAGTATGAGCAGAACATTTACACACTGCAATCTCTTTAGGCAGTAAGATAGCTGTAGTAAGTTATGAACAAGCTGGTGGTGTGCAATGGGTTTTGCCAGTGGATGTTAGGAAATTTCGTTCGCGCACAGGACCCCAAAATCATGGACAACTCCGAATGCGTATCTGCTGTCAGTATAGATGTTGACAGTTTGCTTGGCTGCAATTTCACAAGCTTTAGTGAGAGCCACCAGCTCAGCAGCTTGGGCTGACAAGGAACTAGGGAGGGGCTCTGCGTTTAAGGTGCTGTGTGGAGAGACCACGGCATACCCAGTACACACATTACCAGTCTGAACATCCCTGAAAGAAGAACCATCTACAAACAATTCCATATCAGCATTTAGAATAGGAACATCCTTTAAATCAACTCTCGGCGGTCGCTTTGGGGTTGTACAGTTGATATGTCTGTTTTTGTTGAGGGTGTTGCGTTGTTTGTACTGTGTGTGTACAGGGTATGTTTGCTTGTACAGTTACTGTTTGGGTCTGTGGCCGGCGGTACTAACAAGCTCAGTCGGTGTACATACAGTGTTTAAACATTACACAGTATGCGGTTTCCGTCGTCTGCTGTAGGCAAAAGAGTTGCAGGGTTAAGGATAGTACAACGTTTAACAGTGAGTTAGGCATATCCAGCAATATTGTATGATAGCGAAGCCAGCGCGCGCGCAGACAAATGCGTTGTCTTAGTTTAGCAAAATCATAGATACGTCATGGGGAACCAAGGTGTCAGTTCTTGGTAGCCCACGAGGTCACGAGAGGCAAGCACTGCCTTCTCCGCTGCGCTAACGCTCGCAGGCAACGCGGTTGCCCCTGAGCGACTGGATCCAGTTTTGAAGAAAAATAAGCGACCGGTCGCAACTATAAACCATGGTGCTGCAACAAAACAGAGGACATAAACCATTCTTTTCATCAACAGTTTGTGTGAAAGGTTTTTAGGATCGGGAGCCCTAGTGTAGGAGTGGATTGTAACATGAGTTTAAATGCACAAAACTGTCTCAGCTGCTCAGTCCACTGTATAAGACTGTGTGCAGTTAGGTTTTTCCCATGATTATGGCTTCGATCGGAGCTGCTGTCTCAGCATAATCCAGGATCCACTGCCTAAATAAAGTGTCATCCCTAAAAAGGACATGGCATCTTTCTTTGTAAGGGGCTTTGGGGATGTTCCTGATCTGCTCAATTCTCTCTGGTGACAATGTTTACCATGTGCGTCAATGATGTGACCAAGAAACTTAACCTGAGGTTGGTACAAACTGCAATTTCTTTGCTAACTTTGTGGCCGTGTTCTGCAAGGAAAATCAATAGGCTCATACTGTCATTCGCACAGGTCTCACAGAGTTAGAGAACACAACAACAAATCATACACATATTGTAACAATGCGCTTCCCGAGGGGAGGGTGGAACCCTTCCAGGTCCTCCTTAAGGGCGGCGGAGAACAGGGCGGGGGCGTCGCCGTAGCCCATTGGTACCGCCCCCCGGATAGGTTTTACCTTCAATGAGAAGCAAACCAATACTGGGAGTCGGGGTGCACAAGTGCTAAAATAGGCATTCGCCAGGTCGAAAACATGAAAAAAACAGAATTTGGGGGTACCTGTGACAGTATGGTATGTGGGTTAGGTACATTGGGTGCCCTAGAGTGTACGCGCAGCATTTACAGCCCTCAAATCCTGAACAATCTCCATTCTACAGGTTCCCCTGGTGCCCTGTGCTTTTAACAGGAAAAATAGGAGTTCTCACAGGAGAATTCTCACATGGTACAATAATTCCTGATCTTAAAAGGGCCTCAAACACAGGTTTTATTCCCTCCACTGCTTCTCGTTTCAGTGGGTATTGCATTAGTTTTGGCGGTATGTTCCTTTAGGAACTACCTCCACAGGTTGTGCATTTTTCATAAGCCCTACATCATATGTATCCCTTGCCACAAACAAGTTGGAAGTGCCTCAAGGCAGTCGGTAACAGTAGGTGTAACTTGAGTCATAGTAAAGTCTTGTCTTTGCAGTCGATTACACTGATGAGCTTAATACCCTTCAGTGGCAGTTAAACAATACTCTGTACAGGTCTAATTCTTCACAGTATTTCATGTACCCCTATGAATTCCCAATCTAACTCTTTGTCTACACACCCAGCCATCCAAGGTCCCAGTTCTGCCCACTGGTTCCCCACTCCCCTTGCTAGGGATATGTGCGGTACGGACCCTGCCAATGGAACAGGGGTTGTTGTTCGTACTTAACTCTACTTCTAGAGCACACATATCCCCTGCCAGTACATGTAGCTAACAAAGAGTTCCTCCAGTCTAGATTCAGTATCATTCACACACTCTCATATGCAGCGTCTGCCTTTTGACACATGACTGGTACAGTGTAAGCCATTGGCTTCATGAATACAACATCCCTCCTTTCATACATCACACTCTGGCTGATGAAATCCCAACATTCACTCTCACTGCTTTCACTAGTGACTAGAGCCCATTGATATACATATGTCAGAGAAGTTGATCAGGTTAACCATTTGTGGTGTGGGTTCTACTCTTGTCTATGGATGCCGTTTTCATCGGTGTCAAGATCACAGCCAAGTTTACACATCAGATCCCTTGCTAAGAGATTGATAGGACAACATTGGGACAACAAAAAAGAATGATAAATTTTCCCTTTTACTGGGTCGATATGGCCAAAGGCACTGTATAGCTTTCCTTGACTGTATTTCCAGTCGCCCCCAACGAATAAGTAAACTTCCCGCTAAGTTTTGGAGGTGGATTTAAAGCAGAATGTTGAATAACAGAATTAGTAGCCCAGAGTCCACTAGAAAATTATAAGGGTGTCCTCAATCACCAGTGTGACACATGGCAGAACCTCGAACACATTTTCACCATATAACATTGCATAATTTACAGTTGGACATTTGTTGGTGTGTGAGTGCAAGATAGGGGTACAGGATTAAAGAGGTTACTTTATCAGGTCTCAGTAGCAGCATGGACCTCCGGACTCTGATCCTCCTCTCTAGTCAATCTGATTTGTAATTCTTTGGTTGGTTTAACTTAGGGCAACCCTTTTGAATGATCCGGGCCTCCACATTCGTAACACTTAAATTCCCTGTCACTTCCAGCAGAATGACAACAAAACCTTTCCTTCTGCAATTAGCCGACCCCCTGCCTTGATATTTTCCATGTCCCGACAGTTGGGCCATCTGGAGCCGGGTCACTTGTTGCTCCTTACGGAGGGTCTCCTTTTGTTTTGTTTCCTTTAGATATTCCTCAACATGCAAGGCGGTGTTTCCACCTGGGTCAAGGTTCCCCTCTTATTGCAAACAATGTCTTTTCACGTCTTTCTTATGGGTGACATCAGTCCATCAATGAAATATCGTTTTAGAGTCTCCTCCATATTCCCACAGGACTTTTCCCTATTTCTAGCAGGCATCGGGTTGGGGAATCCTACGTTAGCCGTATATATCTCAGTTAGTCGTGTTAGTAATTGGCTACGGATTCTCCGCTAGTTGCTTAAGTCTATGATTTTGTTCACATCACATTGTATGGGGAAAAACTATGACCAGATGTTCTAGGAAGGCGTTGTAATTATGTTTTGGTAGTCAGTCGCCTGTCCCCCTGTTACTTTTGCCAGTCATACTCCACTTCATTTTCGGGGAGCCCACTTGCCACTGCCCCACAGTCTTCCAGGTTACCTAATAGGAAATTCGTAGTTCCCTTACAGATGGCCTCCACCCATGTATAATGTCCACAATACTGCTTCCCATACTTGGCCCCCCCTTGCTCCTCTATGTTTGGTAGCTGTTCACCCACTTCTATCTCATGAAATGTCCATGGACGGTATACCCACTGCGTGTTCCCTTTCCATCTGCCACTTCACCCTTGGTGCTTGCAGTTGTCCGATTGGTGTGCGGTGGGTTCAGGCTGTCCCTTGTATACAAGACCTGTCCGAGTTGTAGAAGGTGGCACGTTTCGGTTTGCTGTGGCTTGTATGGTCCAGCTCTGAGGTCCGCGTGTTCCAGATGGTGGGGAAACATCCTTCTGAGGTGCGGGGTCCACCTCGGGTTTCGGTGATCTGGGAAGAGGAGGATATAGGGCAGGTGGTTCAGTACTTACAGCCTGCGTTCAATGCTGGTGGTGCTGGTGGGGCATTTGGAGGCAATGCGGGAGCGGCTGATTGTTGCTGGGCTGACGGCTGACTTACTCCTGTGCACGATGTTGGGAACTGGGTGCCCATCCAAGTTGTACGGAGGAGGGGTTCGTAGAGCCGAGGATCCTTGAAAAGAGAGAAGCCTGGAGGGAGGATCTTGACAAACAGTGTTAGTGGTGTCCCCCTTCCCCTAACCCTGTCCCTTCCTTACAAATGCTTCTTCTAACCACATATATATGCCTCATAATCCTTAAGTTCAATAACATCGCTATCTAGCTCTACATATATATCCATTTCCCTCTCATTTTTAATAACTGTGTCATACTGAAACTTCCTTTGTCGGGGAACCCGAACTTCTCTACCCACTTATGGAAATTTTCTACTGACTTTTGGGCCGTAATTGGTTTAACTGTACTGGGCGTTGGGAGGGAGACCAGGGTTTAGGCTCCTGGATCTCAGGTGTCTGTGCTTCAACAGTCTGGTCGTCAGGTGTTTGGACGTCAGACGTTTGAGCGTTAGATTTTGCAAGTCTAGATTTTCTATTTCCCATTTCTATTCTCTAAGGTTCACTTTAACTTTGTATATACTTTCAGCAGCACTCCGTCTGCTTGCTAGCTAGCGTGCTCCCTAGCGATCCCTGACTGTCCACTAGCCCCTGAATTGCCTACTCAGTGACCTTCCTGACCTAGTTCTTATGATCCCTTACCGATCTCTAGCGTCAAGATGTCCTGACAGTCAATCAAGTGCCCCTTTCAGTCAGTACCGGACCAGCCCTAGTGGGTCGTCACACCCAAGTCAAGCGTGATATAGAGCCCCTGGCGAGATTTAGATTTACCTCAGAAATCTAGTATTCCTTCCCCAGGTCGTATTCACCTTACGTAGAGTCTTTTCAGTTTTTCTGACATCACCAGGTCGGTCCCTCAGCGTCGAGCAACAGATTTGAGCGGTGCCCTGAAGAGTCCTGCAGTGACACACGTCAAATCTCGGTGGAACCTCCAAATTGTTGTGGAAAAACACAACTAGAGAGAAACAATCTGATGAAAAGAAGAACAAGTTTATTCCACAAAGACAGACACAACATATATACTTGCAAGCAGCTCCCACCAGGCAGCAACGGGTTGTCAACTGGCCAGGGGAGAGAGCGAGCGTACAAATGAGATGGCTTATATAGGGTTTACTGGTGATCTCATTGATAAAAGCATAGATTATAAATGCTGCTGTAATTATATAAAAGCAGGGCATGTTATATTTGTATAGAATGCTTAGATACGTTAATTAATTTACAGCGAATATAATTAGGGATGATGTGCTCCCATACAATGGTTAGTACTTATTACACATGTACTACAGGATAAGCTACTACCATAAATCATAATAATGTTCATATTCCTGACAATTTCATACGACCATAACCCACGGCTAACCCTAATGATTCGTTTATAGTTTCCTGAATGAATTAGCTGTGTGTCCTGCCAGATGACATATTATTGGCCCTCTTCCTTATCATACCCATGAACTCATCCTTCTTCAGCTAAGATTTTCTTTACTTGTTAACCCCTTCCCTTACATTCTGAAAACTTCCCTTACAATTGTTATCATAAATTAACTACCGTATTCTATGGCCGTTAATTAGTGTACATTTACAGCCGCTGTCGTACATTACCGAAACACGCGGTGTCACTAAATTGCGATACTGCGCGTTCTTAAATATGGTCCTGAGCTCCATCACAGTTAAGTAGGTTTAGGTAGGAAATGAATATAAAGTCAATCTCAGCAATCATCTCAGGGTTAATATTGATACAGTTCTCTCTGCTGCTGTCAATCACAGGGAAGACTGGACACATTTTTGAAACAAAAAAACTGCTTCTCTCTCACAGCTCAATTAACAATGTAACTTTCCATGTATCAGTTAATGTAACAAGTCTATGGACACCAGGAGAAGTAGAACAGCAAACTACTCTAAGCAGGCAGAAAGGGGGATACAGGCACCAAAACCCCCCCCCCCCCCAACACGCCCCTGATTATGGTGAACAAAATGTACAGGGGATTGAAACATAAGGTTTTAATAGGGGTAAAAAGTAACATTCTGTGATAAAATTCTGCCAATTATGAACCAATGTTTTTTTAAATAACTGGGGGTTTGTGGATAATACTTATGATTCACTTATTTCACCTAGAAGTAATTATGTCATTCCAACTTATTTAATCAATAAAACATTATTTCCTTTCACTGATAATATGTTTTAAAGATATGTGTCTTCCTCATTCCTGCTTTTGTACTTTCCCAACCCTATCAGTAATTTTGCTTTACTGGAAAAGGTCAAATAGAATCAAAGAATATGAACATTAAATACTGCAACATAGCATAAAGAATTTGTCTCCACCTCCTGCTCTATACAACGCATTTCACCTTCTCAGGCTTCCTCTAGGGAAGCCTGAGAAGGTGAAATGGGTTGCGATATTATTGATATTATATCTTTCATTCTGAAACAGTTACTGTACCTTAAACCTTTATATACTGTATACAGGACTGTTGCACATACTTCCATAAGACTTAGAGGGAAAGAGAAGGTTGGAGCCAGTCAGAGGGAAGTGTGCAGGACGCCAAAGTACAACCAACTCCACAGACGCTGACTTGGATGCCCTGTGCAAAGGTCCACTGAACAAGTATACGAAGTGGAGGCAAATGGTCAGTTTCCACATAAAGCACTTTTTCATATGAATGAAGCAAGCTTTTGGTCTTTAGGCGAGCTGCTGCACCTGCCCTGAAATAAACCATCAGGGAATCCTGTTACCCGATTTTTACCCCCTACACAGGCAGTATGGAAGTGCAAAAGTGCTTCTTTTGATACCAACTACATTTAGTGATATAGAAAATAATTGGAATGTTTTGCTCAATTGGGAACTGTAACCAAAAAGGTCTTTTTGTGGATCCTAGTTGGCTATGTAAGAAACAAGGACATTTAATTGCTTCTAATTGTACAAAACACTAAATAAGTTCTCTATATACTAATGTACTATATACATTTTATAAGCCATACGTTTCATTTTTTATGAAGGATAAATATTTTTAAAGGAGGTAATTAGGCTGGCCAGCTGATATATAGGAATAATTAACTGTCTTTTAATATATTAAGTGAGAATTATTTTATGACTGGTGCATGATAGTTTTAAGGTAACCTCTGAATAAAACAGTTTTTAACACTATTGTCTACATTTTAAGGATTTAGTTGTTTTTTGTCTTGTTGCTACAAAATTTATTTTGGTCGACTAAACCATAGCTTGAAAGCCCTCCACTGATGGGATCCAAGTTCTGTGCACATGTGCGTGCAAGAGACAAGTCAAGAGGTCAGAGCTGTCAGTGAAGGAAACTTCAGATATAAAGCTAATTTCATGGGGAAATATTGCGGTAACTTTTAAATACCAGTTTCCATTAAAATATCCACATGATTTTAAAAAGACTAGGGCTAGGCCACACTGCTGCGTTTTTTTTGCGTTTGCGATTGCGATTGCGATTGCGCTTGCGATTTTTCAAAATTATTGAAAACGCGGCAACGCAAAAAAAACGCGCATTTTTCGATGCGTTTGCGTTTGCGTTTTGCGTTCTGCATTTTTAATCGCAATCGCATGCGTTTTCCTATACTTATTGAAGAAATCGCAATCGCAAACGCAACGAAAATCGCACATGAAATCGCATGCTATTGCGTTTGCGTTTGCGTTTCAGTGTGGCCTAGCCCTAATTCTGATAATATAAGCATTCTTTTAGTTAAAAGCAATATCCATTTCTTTAATTTGTTCTGTAACATATTTTTATAAAATTTTCTTTTTAGGAAATATTTTTTACATTTAGAGGAACGGTTACCTCATTTACAAATTGGTAACCAATGAATATAATGTTAACCACTGAATAACTTGTATGTTTTATATTAATTATTATTGTGGATTTATATATCTTCCGCAGCTCTTTGCAATTACATATATACATTCACATCAGGTCCTGTCCCGAAGAGCTTACAATCTAAGCACATTTATTTACACAAACAAACAGTATGTATGTCTTTATGATTGTGGGGAAAACCGGAGTGCCCAGAGGAAACCCACGCAAGCACGGGGAGAACATACAAACTCCTTGCAGATGTGTCCAAGGGTGGATTTGAACTCAGAAATTCAGCTCTGCAAGGTATCAGTGCTAACCACTGAGCCACCATGCACTTAAAGAGACATAGTAATGTCTCTTTAAGTGAAGAAAACATTTAAGCCCCCCAAAAATCCATAAACAAATTTTATTCCTGGCCAGCTAAGGGCTGAAGGCACTTTGCATGCTTACCTGCTTCACGGGATGCCACCTGTGTATTGGTTTTTATAAATGGATAACTTTACAGTAATAGTGTCACATGCATTTACATTAATGAAAACATTACCTTATATTGATTTTCACTTCTGCTGGGATTGATTATTCTGCCTGCATTTGCCAGACCACCTGAATACAAATAAGGGTTTTAGTTTATCATTAGAAATGGACAGGCAAATCTTCCAAGTAGTTTTCCTTTTTGAGTCTGTATAAATGCACGTCAGTAAATAATCCCATTTTCAGGTAATAAAAATGTTTATTACCTTAATTGCATCACATGGTTTCCTACACACAATTAAAGGGGGGCTGATGCAGAAAGAGGTACAAATGTTTACTCCTGCTATTAATTTGCAGCAGCCAATTAATTTTCTTTTTACTGGGTTGTTTGGTTACTACAGTAAGATAATATCTAATTAGTTGTTGCAGATTAATAGCATGGAAAGACTTTTGCACCCCTTATTGCATCAGCCCTAATGTCTTTATAAGCTGTCATCTGGCTCTGTCTGCCACACAGAATGTATTTACAAAATAAAAGATACAATAGAATGAATAGAATTATAAATAGAATTTACAGAATAATAGAATGAATCATTTTGTAATAAGCTTCATGGGGTTATTTTGAAAGTATTGCATTTTTGGGACTGTCCAATTTCTCAATGAAGAAATACATGCAGGGAGATTCAATATATCCCTAAAATATAGGTAAACCTAAGTTACATCCAACCTGGTTACCTTAGTTAAATCCAATGTGGTTAAATACTGAGCATGGCCTAATTTTTCAATTAGCTCGTCCACCCTAGGCATAGGGTATGCATCAAATTTTGATACCTTATTTAGCTTTCTGAAATCATTGCAAAATCTCAGTGAACCATTTGGCTTATGGAATAAAACTATAGGGCTGTCCCATTCACTGTTGGATTCCTCAATAACCCCAAGGTCCAACATTTTCCTCACTTCTTCACTTATAGCCAGTCTGCGGGCTTCTGGTACCCTATAGGGTTTAAGACAAACACGTACCTGGGGGTCTGTTTTAATGTCATGCTTTATTATATTAGTACGTCCTGGCAACTCTGAAAACACTGCAGGAAGATTGACCAAGCTTCAATGTTGTAGTAGCACCCCTTACACGTCCCTTTAATTGGAGGTCTTATGCCTTGAATACTAAGCATTGGATAAGAGGCCTCTTCCCTCCTTGTTAAAAGCCAGTAGGTGGGGGGAAGTGATAGCCTTTAATACTAATCCAGTGCAAGGTCAGGGAGACAACCTTCCCAAGAAAATGCAACCAAGCAGGGAGTGTCAGCCCAGATAAATGACCCAAGGTAAATTGTTAGGACCTTCCATACTGGGGTTGCCTTGATGTGGTTGAAAGGCTTTTCACTTTTATGCATAAAATTGTAACTACAACCCCCCATGTTTTTACTGTTTGCACTAGCATAGATATTATGATATATGGGGCCCAGGAATGTGCATTGATCATCTCTTTTCTTGTTTGTTCTAATGTTTTGGTTAGATCAGTAGCACTTCCACTATTTGTTATAAAGTAATTTTGCCACAGGAGTGCTCCCACAGCCCCCCTTGGTTGAACTCTGAAAACACATCAGAATTCTTTTGCAGAAATTCATTTACCTCTTGTTTCTGCACTGAGGACAGAGACCCAGCCGTAACCAGTTTGCCACCAACTGCGAGAGACTCCCTTTCTTTCCAGGGCTTAAATAAATTGATATGGTATAGCTGCTGGGGTTTTCTTTTCCCTGTTTGGTAAACTTTATAGTTTACCTCTTCTACTTTCTCTATGATTTCGTAGGGTCCCTGCCACTTTGCCATAAATTTACTTTTTACCGTGGGTACCAACACCAACACTCTATCACCTGGGGAAAAACTTCTTATTTTTGCGGACCGGTTATATGCCTTCTTTTGTGCTTCCTGAGCTTGCTGTAAATGCTCCCTAACGATTGGTATGACAGCAGCTATTCTGTCTTGCATGAGGGCCACATGCTCAAAGACACTTTAATAAGGTGTAGCTTCCTGTTCCCATGTCTCTAGCAATGTCTACCATACACTAATTCAAAAGGCGAAAAGCCAGTTGACGCCTGCGGCACCTCTCTGATTGCAAACATAAGGAAATCCCAGTCTTTACCATCTTTTCCTACAACCTTTTTTAACATCCCCTTTAAGGTTTTATTGAATCTCTCCACCAGTCCATCTGTTTGGGGATGGTAAACAGACATTCGTAAATGGGTTACTTTAAACAATTTACACAGTTCTTTCATTACTCTGGACATAAATGGAGTACCCTGGTCTGTTAAGATCTCTTTTGGTATTCCGGTACGTGTAAATATTTGCACTAGTTCTTTTGCAATGGTTTTAGCGGCCATACTCCTTAAGGGCACTGCTTCAGGGTAACGTGTTGCATAGTCTAGAATAACTAGAATATACTGGTGTCCCCTAGCAGACTTACCCAATGGCCCAACTAAATCCATTGCAATCCTGTCAAATGGAATCTCTATAATGGCGAGAGGTACCAGAGGACTACGAAAATGTGCCATGGGAGCACTCAGCTGGCATTGTGGTCAAGACTCACAAAAAATGTTAGTTTCAGTATGTACTCCAGGCCAAAAGAACCTCTGCAAAATATGGTCTTTAGTTTTCTCCCATCCCAGATGACCACCGAGTACATGTGAGTGAGCCAGATCCAAGACTCTCCTTCTATACGGTTGTGGAACCATCAGCTATTCCACTATGTCTCCCCTTATTTTATCTACCTGATACAGCAGGTCATTATTTATGGCTAAATGTGGAAACATTTATCAGGAAATTGTGGTTTACCATCTAACATTTTAACATTCTTCCAAGCCTTACTTAATGTAGTATCCCTCAACTGTGCCGTTGCAAAGTTGTCACCGGATACCCCTAAATCATGCATACTTCACCAGGTTCCTCTGTGTCACCCACTCACATTGAAGGGACAATTCCCATTCCCACATGGACTCACCTCCTTACCCACATTTAGTAGCTCTGCTGTTGCTTCAGAGCTGGTTTCCATAAGGTTAGCATCTGTCCCATCTTTCTGGAGTGTATTTGTCTTCACATTTCCCAGAACAGGGGAAAATCCCTTCCCAATATTACTTCATGTAAAAGGGACTTTACGACACCAACCTTGTGGGACACTGTTCCATGTGGAGATTCTATTTTAACTACCGTAGTAGGGTAATTTTTCACATCACCGTGTATGCAAATCACACCTATACAGGGTACATTAATTTAACATTTTGTACACAGTACACAGTCAGCATTAACCAAACTAACTAAACTGCCTGCATCCTCCACCATATGTAGGGGTTAGCCAAGTGGTGGGCACTTTCCGCGTGTTTTCCTGGTTAGACAAGAAGGAGAGAATGGGTGACAGCAGGCAGTTTTGGTTTACTACTGTTTATTGTCACAAAAGCTCCCAGTTTAAGGTACAGCAGACAAAATAAACAAACAAAATTTACAAAACAAAATAACTCCTGAGCTCTACCTAATAACAGAGGGTATAATTCCCTCTCTATCCCTGTGCCCCCTAAAAGACACAGGTCTCAAAAACAAACAGTTGGAGCCATATTTATCAAATATCGTTATCGTTTTATTACAATCACCATAAAATAACGATTGGTGTTCTACGATACTGATCGTTATTTAACAATATCGAGCCATTCTAAATCTACTGTGCCGATATCGTAAAATATCGATATCGTAGAATAACCTAGGTTCTCTCAGCTGATCCTAATCAGCCTAAAAAGAAAACCCAGTTTCCTTAAGGAATTGGGAATTCACCCCACCCTACACTAGTGACTTCCCAGTAAAACCAGACCCTGTCCAACTCTTAGTTGGAGACAATGCAAAGGAGAATATCCTATGCTCCAGATACATACTATTCTAGGTTCATCCCACCAGACATGCGTGAGAAACCTTAAAGGAACATACCCGCCATCTAGTACTTTACCTGCCGGAATGTTACAATATGTTATTAAATAATAGATTTAAATGGCACTAAACTAGAAACTAAAAAACAGCTCCTCCCCTTACACCTCCTGTCTGTAACATAATTAATTAGAGAAATTAGGGGGGCAGGAAGTGCTGCAGAATATTGGTGATGTGGTAAAATTCAGTTCTTATTAAATTTATTAAAATTGATTCAAACCAAATTGAAACAGATTTGTTTTTAGAATTTTCAATTGTGCATTGGAATTTTTCAATCTTCAAATCTGAGTTTCCAGATTTCGAATTCAACTTTCAAAATTTCGGAAAAATACATTGAATGATAGTTGTCAGAAATGGACATTTGGTACACCGTCATGCATTGTGGGTCAGCCCCACTATTGCACAGATGACAGCATGCTGCCGGAATTTGTGTTTGCTGTTCTGTGTTGTTGGGTGTGGCCTGTTAGTGATTCAGTTTTGTCTTTCATGCAGATCAGTTTGAATTTTGTTATTGGCCAATCATGTTAGTTTTCTATTTTATATTTGTCTCCTATTGGTCTTTCTTTCTATTTAAGGCCTACCTGTAGCCGGGTCCCGCATGGTGAAGCCGGTCCCACGTGGAGTCTTCGGAGGAAGCGGAAAGGGAGACCCCGGTGACGTCACGGAGCTTCCTCCTTCACCGGGGTCTTCCCTTGAAGTGGTAGGATGCTGGTGGTCTAGTTGAGGTACTGCACTGTGATCTCCATTCAGATCATGCTGCAGTACCTAGTATAGTAAAAGCTGTCATGCTGACAGCTTTACTATACATTTTGTGAATGGAACTCAAAGTTCCATTCACAAATAGGATTTTTTCTAAGTCTTTGCTACTTAGCGAAGACTTAAAAAAAATGGGGACAGAGATCAAAATTTGGGGATCACTTCTGATCACCAAATTATTGATCTTTGCCAATGAATGAAAAATCACTTCCTGGAAAACGATTTTCGGGAAGTGATTTTTCCGATCGGATTTTGAATTGGAAAACGGGCATTTATGCCCATATTCCAAGTTCGTTATCATTCCCAAAGACGATTTGGTGATCATCTTTGGGAATGATTAAAAAAAAAAAGGGGGAAATGCACACAAAAAAATCTTAAAGTGATTACACACACCTTTTTTTTTTTACCCTAAAACTATAAATTAGCAAAGAACTTTGTCTTCTCCAAGCTTCCCAATGTCCCCGGTGATATCGGTAAAGTAAACACGGGTCATTTATTTGTTGGATTTCAAGGGAACCTAAGCCTATTTTAGTAGGAAATTTTGCAGAGGTACCAAAAAAAGACCGGATTGAATTTTAAGGATCAGTAAAGTGTGCAAAAACTTGTGTGACTCTCCGTACTAACCGGTTTTCACTAAAATACCAGTAAAAGGGGGAGTAGGGAAAGTGGTGGGGGGTGGGTTGTGGTGGTTTTTTATTTTTTCTTGTAATTGCAATTGCGCATGGATCCCATTTGAGCTAGTTGGTGGCCCCGTCTCTGTTTGCACCCACCCATATGGCATACCGTTAATTCAGGACATGTGGAAGTTGCCATTTAGTGGGGTTTTTTACTTGCCAAGTGGTTTAGGTAGGATTTCAACCTTTGAATCACCTTATTATATTTTTTACAAAATCTCCTAAAAAGTCACAGTTCTATGGAGTACGGTTTGGAACTCTTCATGTATATATAAAAGCATGGCACCGTAACATAGCTGAAGGTGTTTAGATTCCAAATATATAGTTTTTGTGTGGGTATTTCTAAGTTTCAGAGCCGTTTCCTTTGAAAAATGTAGACTGTTGAAATTACAGACACTTTGATTTTTTTCTTGTAATTACACTTGTGCGTGTATCCCATTTGAGCGTCTCTGTGTGCACCCACACATATAGCATACCGTTTGATGCAGGATATGTGGGAGATTAACATTTAGTGGGTTTTTTTTGCTTGTCAAAAGGGTTTAGGTAGGATTTCAACCCTTGTTCTTTGGATCACTGGGTCTGGAATTCTTCATGTATGTATGAAAGCATGGCATCGTAATGTAGCTGAAGGTTTGTAGATTCCAAAAATATTAGTTTGTGGGGGGAATTTCCATGTTTCGGGACTGTTTCCTTAGAAAAAAGTGTAGGCTGTTCAAATTACAGAGCACTTTGATTTTTTCTTGTAATTGCATTTGTGCATGCGTCCCATTTGAGCTAGTTGGTGGCCACGTCTCTGTGGGCATCCACGCATATGGCATAAAGTTTGATTCAGACATGTGGGAGATTGATATTTAGTTGGGGGTTTATTTGTGGGGGGCATTTCCAGTTTTGGGGCTGTTTGAAATTACAGAGACTTTGATTTTTTTGTTTAATTACACTTGTGCATGTTGCCATTTGAGCTAGTTGGTGGCCACGTCTCTGTGTGCACCCACACATATGGCATACCGTTGATGCAGGATATGTGGGAGATTGACATTTAGTGGGGTTTTTTGCTTGTCAAGTTGGTTTAGGTAGGATTTCAATCCTTGAATCATCTTATTTTATTTTCACAAAACCTCTAAAAACACAGAGTTCTTTGGATCACTGGGTCTGGAATTCTTTCATTTATGTATGAAAGCATGGCACCGTAACGTAGCTGAATGTGTGTAGATTCCAAAATATATGTTTTGTGGGGGGATTTCCATGTTTCGGGACTGTTTCCTTAGAAAAAGGGTAGGCTGTTCAAATTACAGAGCACTTTGATTTTTTTTCTGTAATTCATTTGTGCATGCGTCCGTTTGAGCTAGTTGGTGGCCACGTCTCTGTGTACATCCACACATAGGGCATACCGTTTGATTCAGTACATGGGGGAGATTGTGATATTTAGTTGGGGGTTTTATTTGTGGGGGCATTTCCAAATTTTGGGGCTGTTTGAAATTACAGAGCACTTTGACTCCGATTTGAGCTAGTTGGTGGCCACGTCTCTGTGTACATCCACGCATATGGCATACTGTTTGATTCAGAACATGTGGGAGAGTGATATTTAGTGGGGGGGTTTATTTGTGGGGTATTTCCAAGTTTTGAGGCTGTTTGAAATTACAGAGAACTTTGATATTTTTCTTGAAATGGGACACTTGTGCATGTGTCCATTTGAGCTAGTTGGTGGCCACGTCCCTGTGTGCATCCACGCATATGGCATACCGTTAAATTCAGGGCATTTGGAAGATTGATAATTGACAAGTTTTTTTACATGACATGGAAATTTGCCATGATTTTTAACTTTGAATTGTATTTTTATAAATTTTACCGTTTGATTCGGACATTTGGGAGATTGATATTAGTACTTTTTTTTACATTACATCAGGTTTGGCATGATTTCTACCTTTTGATTGTTTTTTGTTCATTTTTTCAGACAATGCGAACTTCTACGAAGAACTGCACCCACAACATTGATGGTATGATGAACAAACTACAGTGTTACATAGCTGAAGGTGTGTAAATTTCGGGAATATATAGTTGTGGGGTATTTCTAAGTTACGGGGGTGTTTTGTGGAAAATGCAGACTGTCCAAATTCGAGGTGGCTAAATATTTTTGCTGTTTCTGAGCCATCGTGCATTGTCTCACTTGTGGCTTTTCACGTCCACGTGTGTAACCACACTATGGATACCGTTTGATTCAGGATATTTGGAGATTGATATTTAGTAACTTTTTTAGATTCCATGAGGTTTTGGCATGATTTCTACCTTTTGAAGTTATTTTTTTGTTCATTTTTTCAGACAAATGCGAACTTCTATGAAGAACTGCACCCACACATGATGGTATGAATGAACAAACTACAGTGTTACATAGCTGAAGGTGTGTAAATTTCAGGAATATATAGTTTTTGGGGATATTTCTAAGTTACGGGGTGGTTTTGTGGAAAAAACTGCAGACTGTGCAAATTCAGGGTTGGCTAAATATTTTCGCTGTTTCTGAGCCATGTGCATTGTCTCACTTTGTGGCTTTTAGCTTCTACGTCCGCATGTGTAACCACAATGGCATACCGCTAATTCAGGACATTTGGGAGATTGATATTTAGTACTTTTTTAGATTCCATGAGGTTTTTGGCATTTTTTCTTACCTTTGAAGTTGTTTTTTGTTATTTTTTCAGACAAATGCGAACTTCTACGAAGAACTGCGCCCACACCTGATGGTATGAATGAACAAACTACAGTGTAACATAGCTGAAGGTGTGTATTTCAGGAATATATAGTTTGTGGGGGTTATTTTAAGTTCGGGGTGTTTTTTTGGAAAAAACTGCAGACAGTCCAATTCGAGTTGGCTAAATATTTTTCCGTTTCTGAGCCATCGTGCATTGTCTCACTTTGTGGCTTTTCGCTTCCACGTCCATGTGTGTAACCACACTATGGCATACCGTTTGATTCAGGACATTTGGAGATTGATATTTGGTAACTTTTTTTACATTCCATGGGTTTTGCATGATTTCTACCTTTTGAATGTTGTTTGATGTTCATTTTTTTGGAAAATCTGGTAAAAGTGCAAACTTCTACAAAACTGCGCCCCACCATTGATGTATGAATGAACGAACTACAGCGTTACATAGCTGAAGGTGTGTAGATTTCAGGAATATATAGTTTGTGGGGGGTATTTCTGAGTTGGGGGGGGTGTTTTGTGGAAAAAACTGCAGACTGTTCAATACAAACTGGCTAATTTTTTTTTTGCTGCTACTGACATTTGGCATGGTCACGCTCTGGTTAGTTGGTAGCCGTGTCTGGGTACACCAGAATGTGGCATACCGTTTTATTCGGGAGGTTGGCTTCATATTGAGATGCGTTTGAACTTTCCTCCACAGTTTTTAGCTGAAATCGCATTTGATTTGTCTCTGATTTACAGTTGAGAAAAAAAGGAAAATGTAGAAAATAACTTACATTGGACGAAGAGCTGCGTCCGGTATCTGCATTTTGATCGAAACTAACCTCACTCATAAAATCTTGTGGGTGTGTAGTTTCTAAAAATATCTCACTTGTGGGATATTTTAGTTAATTGGTAGATATTCTATGTTAAAATCCATGGAAATTTGCAAATTTTTTATTTTTTTACATATTTTCCCATAATTCCAGTAAAATTTCCAGAAAAGTTACAAAATTCTTTTACCATGTTAAAGTACACTTTGTGCTGAAAAAAAAATGTAGAATATTCCTGATTTACTGCAAGGTTTCCTACTGCAAAATTAGTCTAAAGCCTAAATCCTGAAAATTCTTCTGGCATTTAACACAAAAAAAAATGAAATTCTCCTGGCAGTTGAAGGGTTAAATCCTGGCAGAAAGGAAGATGCAGGATTGGGATACAGTATTACAATATTACTGACTGATAGAAATTGCCATCTTATTTTGATGGTTATATCATGTGTTTACCTGCTCAAATAGGAAACTAAAACACCTGTAAAGGTAATTATAGATGGATAATTCTGTAAATGTAAATAGATGTGAACATTCACTTTAAAGGTAACTGAGACACAGAGCTGCAGGTACAGCAACCCTGCACTACATTGAAGTTTCGCCACCAGGGGCGTATCTAGAGCTGTGAAAGATCCGGGCACCTTAAAAAAAATTTTAGGCCACACCCCAATTACCCACGCCCATAAAATACATAAAGGCTTATTTTTGCCGCACATAGTGTGACATTTTTTAGATCACCCCCCCAGCATGCCCCTATTAACCAAACACCATCCTTCAAAAACTAACAGGCTTATTCACCAAGATTATACTTTAAACTGGTGGTGCTTAATTAATTTGCCCCACCAATTAATATTACTACTATTTGAAAGCCAAGTCTGGTTGGTGCTAATTTGCAGAAAAAGGTATAGAGGTCACTCCAAGAAATTATAACAATTTATTGTGATCCACACATCACACGTCCAACGTTCGGGGGATACCCCCTTCGAAGAAGGGGGTATCCCCCGAACGTGTGACGTGATGTGTGGATCACAATAAAATTGATAATTTCTGAGTGCGACCCTCTTTGCCTTTTTCCTGTAAACTACTGGTTCCAAGGGAAGAACCCACGAGGCGTCTGCACCCACAGTTGGATAGAGTGCACCTCCATTGTTTATCGTTTGGTCTAATTTGCCCTAACCAATTAGATGTTACTTACGATTTGAAAGGCTTTCAAATCGTAAGTAACATCTAATTGGTTGGGGCAAAATTAGCAAATGAAAGCTAAGATCTGATTGGTTTAAAATTAGCACCAATGTTATTGATAAAAACTATAAATAAGTCTGATATAAAGCCATAGGTTTCAAGGAGTTGAAACCTCATTCAATGTATTGTTTATATTGCATAACCAGTTATTAAAGCAGAACTGTATGGTCACTAAACAGTGTTTAGTGACCATAGGTTATGCAATATGAACAATACATTGAATGAGGTTAACAGCATATACAGTACTTTGTAGCAGATTTTCACACTTGGTGGTACAGCTACGATTGATGGCTTATTATTGGTTTATTAGTCATGGATAAGTGCATGGATAAGTAATATAATAATATTCTTCTATCTCCATCATTTGTTTAAAAAGACAGCACTATTATAATTGTAATTAGCATATTACTTATTTATCAAATACCAGGCAGCATAAGTTGTTTGTTAAGAATGTATAATCCTCCCTATCCCTAATCCCTTCCCAATTTCAAACCTCCCAAAATAGCCGTTCCGTTCTTACCTGCCCCTGCGGTGTTCCCCTCTTCCTTCCCTGCTTGGCAGCCAAAGAGAAGCAAGAAAGGTGGAGCAAACACCTTTATAGGCAGCCCCAGAGTCCCAGTGTCCCAGGCACACCCAGCCCCCTACTGGCGCGACGGCCCCGCCTACTTCTGCATGCAGAGACAGACTGCACTCAGGATTGAGTCCTCCACTCCTCCTCCTCCTACCTAGTCCCCATAGGTCACAGTACGCAGCGCGTCCTAGGCAGGCCCAGCCCCTACTGGCGCGGCGGCGGCACCGCCTACGTCTGCAATCTGCGCCGCCCTCAGACTCTCCGGTACTCCTAACCAGGCAGTCCCCTAGATCACTGCCCCCGGGCGCGGTGACGTCACGCTACGCGCTGGTGGAGATTTAAAGGGGAAAGTCGCTGGGATTCGGGGCACCGTGCTTTAAATGGTAACTAAAAAGATTCGGGGCACTGGGCAAAAGATCCGGGGCATGTGCCCCAAATCTTTTAGCATAGATACGCCACTGTTCGCCGCTAAACTGTTCGCCGCTAAAGTTGACATTTAATTTGACGCATGTATATGTTAGGCATAGCAAAAAAACACATTCCATGGCATGAATAAGAAAATCGGATACTCCACCCCACAGCCGTTTTTAGGCATAGACCGCATAGGCAAAAAGATAGGGCACCTGTTCTTCTTCCTAGCATCTCCCTGTCAGCTTTCACTTGCTGTGTTAGAACTGCTCTCCTTGTTCTGCTGCTGAGTTTTGCAACATTGTATTTAGTAGAGAGTCTGAACTCAGCTCCCTCTATAAATGTTGCAAACGAACTGAAGGTGAAGGATCGAGGGGGGAGGATGAGCTCAGCTAATAGTACTGAGGAGAACAGTTCTTAAATGCCAGGTAAAAGCTGCTGTAGACTTTATAACAGTGACCCTGTGACTAGCAGCCATGAGATCCCTATCCCTGCCTCTTTCTTTCTTCCATTCAACTCTCCAATTAGAACTTAGAGTAGGTGAGGAGTGAATAATTCAATGGAGGATTCAAAAGAAGCAACTTTTGAATGCTGCCCCTAGGCAGATGTGGCAAAGTGGGCATGGTTTCATTTGTGGGCGGGGCTTCTTTGATGGGTGTGGAAACACTTTTGCTAATTTTGTATTTGGAAACATTTATTTATACAGTTCTCCATTGTTATAACACATAAAAACATACTTTCTCTAGAAATATGTTGGGTGAAAGATTTGTAAGCTTGCCACCTCGTCAGTGTAGACTCTTTCAGAAGGGCCCCAACTAAGCTAACTAGTCTAACCTAACCAAACAAACTAGCCAAAGCTAGCCTGACCATATGGAATTCCTTTTAACAATATCCAACGCATCTTTAGTCAAAGAGAAATATTTAAAAAATATCTGCAGCAAAATATGTTTGGTAGAGCATTCTGCTAACAACTGTAGTCCCCATCATATCTGTTATTAAGGCAAATTCAAGTCATTTAGTTAATTTTTGTGGTCAAAATCTTTCAATACCTTGAAACATGGTATTATCTGGTGCCATCTTGTCTTTTCAGCAAGAGGGCATCAAACCACACACGTAGGTAGGTTGTCCCCAGCACAAAAGTAGTTAAGTAGGTAGGTAGGCAGGCCCCAGTACACAAGTAGGTAGGTAGGCCCAAGCAGACAAGTAGGTAGGTATGCCCCAGCACATAGGTAGGTAGCCAGCCCCCAAGTATGTAGGTAGGCCCCAGCACACAAGAAGATAGCCAGCCCCCAAAAATGTACTTTCACAAATCACAATAATTACTTACATAGTATGCCCCCATGCTCCTCTTGGTAGGCAAATTTAAAAGACTGCAGCTTTTTCAACCCCCCCAAATCCTGTTCTGGCATCGCTGCGCTGTCTTACTTTTTTCACAGCAATTTCAAACAGTATCAGTGGCTGGACTCCACACCAATTACAGGATGTCTGCGCACTGATTGGTCCTAGTCCACAGCTGTTCCGGTGCCAGGGGCACGCATGGTAGGAGTGGATCTGTCTCTGGCTGTTGTCTGCAATTGTTGTCATCTGGCTACTGTCAGCAGTTGTGCACACAGGATGGGCCCCCACACACACACACTCTCTCATACACACATACACTCTCACACACTCACACACTTTCTCTCTTACACTCACACACACACTCTCTCTTACACACACACACTCTCTCACACACTCTCGCACTCTCATACACACACACTCACAAACACTCTCTCTCATACACACACACTCTCTCACTCACACACACACTCTCACACACACACAGTCTCTCTCTCACACACACAACTCTATCCATATGCTTTTTTTCCTCCCCTCCAGGCTCCAGGTTTCTTCCGAGGCCAGTGTGCAGTCTGCACACGGCATGCAGCATATTGAGCCACACAGCGTGTCAGTTCCTGGACTCCCCGCCACTTGATTGCTTCCAAGTTCCACTGGGCTCTGGCATGTCCCTCTGGCCTCTGTGCGACTGAGTTTGTGGAAAGCAGACATGGAAAGCAGGTACATACTGTATATCATGTCAATGCTAGCAGCTGATAGGGTTAAAGGTAATGCTCTGCTGGTATAGAAAGTGCTAATGGAAAAACTCTGGGAAAGTGCTGGCGCTAAAAGTATTAATAGGAAAGTCTGTTTGGCTCTAAAGGGTTAATGGTAATACTCTGCTGGCACTGAAAGGGTAAATGGCAATACTCTGGAAAAGTGGTGGCACTAAAAGTAGTAATAGGAAAGTCTTCTGCCACTGAAGGGTTAATAGTAATATTCTGCTGGCACTGAAAGTGGTAATGGAAGTACTCTGGGGAAGACTGATGGCACTTAAAGGTTAATGGCAATAAACTGGGAAAATGCAGATGCCAATGTTCTTGAAAAGTCTGCTGGCACTGAAAGAGTTACACATCTTAGATCTCTCCAAATTTACCTGTTCAGCCCTAACTGGCTACTTTTTCATGCCACCCAGCTGGAAACAATTTCTGGGGAGAACACTGGTGCAACACACCGCGCATCCACTAAAATCTATCCTGTCCTTCCAATCAGTATTTCATTGGTGGCCAGTGAAGCTGCATGCACACAAATGTATACACGCCAGCCCGCCCCACCTGGTACAGTGGGCACCTCTTACCAACTACTAAAGCAGGATAAAGAAACATCCACAGCAGCAGTGAGTGTCAGAAGGTATTGAGTGGGGAAAACCAGCTGCAGTTTAGTTGGCCAAGTTTGTGGTGGGGTGAGCATGGGTGGGAGGGCACCTACGGCACTAAGATGGCTAGAAACAGCCCTGCTCCACACTCATCTGGCATCCTATTTAGAGGAGGGAGAGAAAGTGAAGGGGGAGAGAGAGAGAAAGAGAAGGGGAAGAGAGGAGGAGGAGAGAATGAAAGGAGGGGGAGAGAGAGTGGGGGAGAGAGAGGAAAGAGGGGGGAGAAGTCTTTAAATGCAGGGTTGAACAATGATTTAAAGAGTCGGGAGGTTGCTAGTAATAAGATATTTTAGAAAGAATGACCAATATGTTGATATATCCGACTTTGTCCTTATGAATTTATTACATGTATGTCTGCTATGCTTCTGGATACCTCATGGAAACTGAGCAATTTAGTAACCTGTACTGAGCCTGTACTGAGCCTGGGCATGCTCAGAAGAGGCAGCTAGAGGATTCAGTCAATGGCTGTGATGTCAACTGTCAAATACATAACTGACAGTTGATAACTGGATCAACCAGGAAGCGAGGGAGAGTCACTCCCATGGTAGTTCTGTCTCTTCTAAAATTCAGTATTAAACAATTGATATAGAAAATATTCTTATTGTTAAGGCCAGATGTACATTTTCCTGGAAGCTTCAGAGCAGTTCAGTAAATTTAAATTAGTCCTGGATTACTTTCACTGGATCAATTTAAAAATAACATTATTATCTAAACTCGGTTACAATTCATGTGAAGGTTGAAGGTGATGGATGTTTGCGTATTTTTGTAAGTGAAGCTGCCAAGCGATATTTCCACTAAAAGATGATACAAACACTTTCAGACAGAGAAATGAAATAAGGGAACACGTGAGCACCAATAAATTTAGTTTCTCTTGCAGAAATCGATATTTATTTCTTTGCACACATATTGCAAGTTAAAATTTACTGCTTTGGATGGCATCATAACAAATTCCATCATGGATACTTTACACAATGTCAAAGACTTATATAAACAGCTCTGTAGAGTTGTGTTTTATCTTAACCCTTTTTTATTTAACCAATAAGGGATGGTCCTGTAGTTCCATAGCATAAAGATAATTAGATAAGTAACAAAAGTGGACATCTTGAAATCAAAATCTAACTTTTCTGCATTTATTACATTTAATTTAGTTCATTCATTAAGTTTAGTTTGTTTTTGGCACTTTTCATACAGCGTTTACAGCCACAGAGTCCATATGGAAAGTTCCCATTGTTTAAAAGGGGGGATTATAATTTAACTTTCCCCTTCTGCCTTCCAACTTCCACTGTCATTAGAAATAAAGAAGATACCTGCTATTATAAGAAGGCATTGTTCCATTTACTGTATGTTTTTATGAATGGCTTTTTGCTCCTTTTGGCCTACTTCACCTTAAGCTATATAGCTGCCTATGTTGTGCTCCCAAGTCCTACCCCAGGGAACCATGAATCTGTATCTTGCACTGATGAAATCTAACAATATAAAAATATGTAACGTCAGCAGGTCAGGTGAATGGCTCTGTACCATAGGTTATATTACACATTCTTTAGCCATAGGAAATAAAGGAGGAATTTTGTATATCTCCGACCCTTATTCTGGGATACCTGGGAGTAAGAAATGACTCCTTATCTGTAGTATTCAATTAGATCAACTGGACTTGAAATGTCCCAATTAGCATATCACAGCCAGGTGTTAACACCTGGCTGTGATATGCTAATTGGGATTTTCCAGGGTACATAATTGCCACAGATTCTTGGACAATTTTTTTTCCCCCCCCCCCACCCTTTGTGAATTGAGAAAGCAGTAGGATGACTAGTGAAACGTCTTCACGAATACTTCAGTCCAGTTGATCTATTGAATAATACAGATATACCATGACCTGGATGAATGAGACCTTCACAAGCGAAATTGATCCTTGTTTCTTAGATTTTTGTGTGGCAATGCTATTTATTAGCAGAGACTTTGTAGGAGGCTCAGTTCATTTATGTTTGTTGGAGGGCTTTTTGCTCCTTTTGGCCCACCTAACCTTAAGCTATATAGCTGCCTGGTATATAGAAATAAATATTCACACACATATTAGTTCCTGTGTCTTGTGGTAGACATCACACACCATTTTTCAAGAAAGCACAGTAACTTCTGGCTGTTAATCATACACCAAACCTAGCTTTCAACCCAGACCACTGAATGGCATTCCATTCCATCTACATGAAGCATTTCATTACCAGCATTTGCAGAATGCGTGAATCACTAAAATGCCAATGGTAGATTCTTATGAAAAATGCAATAAAGTGCAAGGACATGCCCTTTAAAACACGATGGATTCTTAATGGTGGTTCATTCCAATTTATACAGTAAATGTATATTTAACAGTATAAAGATAACAATTTAAATGTAAACTATAAAATTCAGAATTCAAGATAAACTATCTTTGTCATTATGCATCCTGGATCTATTATACATCTATATTTAACCTGTATAATAATTTATTATAACCAAATAACTGCATTTTTTTTATCACACGGAATTGCAAATACTATTTCTCATTAACAGGTTTACAGCTTCATTTGATCTTCAATGTTCATGCTGTTGGAGCGTTTAGAAAGGAAAGGTGAATTACTTTTAGGAAATTGAATTTGGCATTATACATTTACCTTGATACGCTGCCATTAGATGCTACTGTATGACCTTGGGAGAATGAACTATGCAATAGACAATGTCATTTTCCTCGGCAGATGGATTTTGATTAATAATTCTAGTAAAGAAGGCAGCATATTACATACTATCATTAAAATTAAGGTAAATATTTATTTCTACAGTTTTGTAAACCATGCAATTCATAACTAACATGTTGTTTAACTGATTTGCCATCTTCTTTACATCACCTTTTGGTGGGTGACTAGTTATTATTTAGACAGTAGTTGGTTTCTGCAGTTAGTGACTTCAAAGATGTAGCTTACTGCTTCTTTCATTCTGTAAAATCCATAGTTTAATTAGAAAAGTTAGGGTTAAATGAAATGTAACTTTTTTACTGTAAAAATGAGGCCTGGTCTCATCCGTATATACATCGAGTATAAGCCGAGGTTCAGGTCTTAAAAATGACCTGAAAAATGAACCTCGGCTTATACTCGGGTCAGCTGGGACTTACCTTAATTCCGGACGCAGCCACGAGTCAGGTAAGAGAACCGGCAGTTCCCAGTGGTTACTTTGCGCACGTCGGCGCGATGACGTCATCGCGCACCCGCAAAGCACTACTGGGAAACTGCCGGCTTACCACCCTGACTTGCGGCTGCGTCTGTAAGGCTCTGCGAAGGCGTCCGGAAGGCTCTGGGAAGATGTCCGGAAGGCTCTGCACAACCAAACTGTAAGTACATTTCCCATGGGACCAGTGATCCCCAAAGGTACCAGTAATCCCAAGGCTACCAGTAATCCCCATGGCTACCAGTTATCCCCATGGCTACCATGTTATCCCCATGGCTACCAGTAATCCCCATGGCTACCAGTAATCCCCATGGCTACCAGTATGCAATAAAATGCACATGGCTACAGAAGGCAGTATTGGTCAATTTCAACCCTCGGCTTATACTCGAGTCAATGTGGTTTTCCTAATTTCTGAGGTAAAAATAGGTACCTCGGCTTATACTCGGGTCGGCTTATACTCGAGTATATACGGTATCTCTATTTGAAACATGTTTGAAATCATGGTGCTGAATTTGTTAAGACTTTCTGCGTTTAGTGGCTTTGTGCCATGTAACCAGCACTCTAACTGCATTGTTTTTTGATGGCTATTTTCAAGTTGGCAAACCTTGTATTTGCCATTATCTTTCTGTGTAAACCTTAGGAAGAAGTAGATAACATTGTTTACAGTCTTTTGTTTTTCTATAAAAGAATCAAGAAGCTTGGAGTGAACACTGATGACATCACTTATCAGATTATTTCCTCCCTTTTACAGCACTAAAGTATTTCATCCAATTGAATTATACATATAAGTAATGCAGGGAGAACGCATAATACATATGTCTCTGGCATTTCAATGGAGAAGTGCAGTGGCGAGAATCTATATTACAGTCACTCAGTGATGTCACTGAGGGACTTTCTGTATTCCACTGCCCCTCCCCATTTCTATCTCCCTGGCTGTATTAGTAATGTAGATAACAAGCCAATTTTTGTACACTGTGAGATACAAGGCAGGTTCATTCACTGCTTTCCTTCTCCCTACATTAGAAGGTGACAGTGTAACCAGTTGGTAGATTAGTTACTATCAGTGAGATACAAGGCTAGTTCAAGCCACTGGTTTCCTTCTCCCTACATTAGGAGGTGACAGTGTAACCAGTTGGTAGATTAGTTACTATCAGTGAGATACAAGGCTGGTTCAAGTCACTGGTTTCCTTCTCCCTACATTAGGAGGTGACAGTATAACCACTTGGTAGATTAGTTACTTTTGTTTTTTTTTTGATCCCTTGGCAGGTTCAGCCTTTACCAGTCGTTACATTTTACCCCTTGGCTGGCTGCCCAAAATTGGTAGATACATTTAATAGATACGTTGTCTCTCTGCTATTACTGCAGTAAGGAATTCATGTTTTAACTGCAGGCTTCAGACACATGCCCCTGTAAAACCTGGCTCCCTGGGCCATGGTCTATGTGGCCTTATGGGAAATCTGGCCCTGCTTACTGTATCTACTCTACTTTGATGGAGCTTAGTAAGCAGGAAGAGGGACATTGAGATATCCTGAAGGTGGTTGTATAGCTGACTGTCAACATTGCAATATATTATATTAAGTAGATTGTAAGCTCTAAGGGGCAGGGACCTCTTTCCTCATGTTACATGTTAAGCACTTGTATATTTAGTGATGCTCATACTTATTTATATATTTATGTATTTATTTACTGTCCCCCTTGTATGACTTTTTGTATTCTATATTGTACAGTGCTGCGTCCACTAGTGGTCTATAATCTATATAATCAGTCACTCAGTGATGTCACTGAGTGACTTCCTGTACCCCACTGTCCCTCCCATTTCTCTCTCCCTGTACTAGTAATGTAGATAACAAGCCCTTTTTTGTACACTGACTGACTGACTGAATTACTGTGCTAATAAGGAGGAGCAAGCGGGCGAGTCAATTATGACCCACAGGAATGCGCTCGCTCCTCCTTATCAGCACAGTAAGTCAGCCAGTCAGTCAGTGAAATGAACCGGAACAGCACTAGGTGAGAGACGATGTTTATTGTCTTATTTTATTTTGAGATAGAAACGGCAGTTACTGTAACTATTTGTATTTACAAAAACAGGCTTGTTATCTACATTACTAATACAGGGAGGGGAGAGAGGGATGGAGGGAGACAGAGTGTCTGTGCTGGATTTTTCTTTTTTTGACCTTATGTATTATATGGAATAATACGCTACCTACAGTGTAATATAAGGATATTACTTTACCTCGGTGTTCCCTGACCTCTATAAAAACACTCGGCCTAACAGCCTTGTGTTTTTATATGGTCAGGGAACTCCTTGGTGGCGTAATATCCTTATATTACACTGTAGGTAGCGTATTATACCTTATATATTATTGTTTATCAGAAGAACCAGCACTGGTGCTGGTCCTCCCAATAAACATTACTGAAAAGTAATTTTGTCCCCCCTGCATTATTTGTATGTGAAATTCTGTTACAGTATTTTGGAAGTGGCCAGACCAATTGTGGCTATGTTTAACTTGGAAAATTTAAACCCTGCTACTAAAGGTTTTGTTTTACTGATGTTTCATCTAATTGCTCACAATGCCATTAGAGGGACAATACAGGCAATGCAGATTATGCTGGTCAAGCTACTGGAAGCAGAACCATGACTTGCTTGAAGACCACAGTTAAAGTTCATACACATGTGCGATCGCAGGTGCCGGCCCGCGGCGCACAATGTGTAGGAGGCTTGACCAAATGGCCGACAAACCACCCACACACGCTCATACACTTTCAGGGAGATGTAATAAAAGTTCTTATAGTTTAAAATGGTGCTAATTTTGCCCCAACCAATCAGACGTTATTTACCATTTGAAAGATAACATCTGATTGGCTGGGGCAAAGTTAGCACCATTTTTTAAGATAAGAACTTTTATTACATCTCGCTGATTGTGCACTGCGGGTCGGCACTCACGATCGCACATGTATATCAAGACAAAATTGCCACTTTACGACACAAATTCTCGATAATGGGTATAAACTGTGTTTGCAGGCCGGGTGAGTTGTGTACATGTAAATGCAGTAGGATCATTGTCTCCTCTCACTGGTCCTTAATTAGAAGGATGTCATTGCCCCAGTCCCATATGCCTGAGTTATGTTTTAGATTCTGTATAAAGAATAGAGATTTTTAGCTATTGCTCCCTTTTAAGCTTTTTATTTATTTCCGTAACTGTGCGAACATAATTGTTGTCATTATTTTTAGATGTGTAATTAACAGTTATTTATTAAAACCCTCTGATTTTGAAATACCATACCATTACAAAGATTTGCACGCATTAAAGTTTTTAAAAAGACATTCTTTTTGTGTGGAGCAAATATTGTATGACAATTAAAGATGTGCAGGTGGGTTGGGAAATAACTGGAATGAATGTTCTGGTAACATTTAGACTGGATATTATCATTTCTAAATAGGTTTAAACCACTGGAGCTGGGGTATAAAAAGAAGAAAACAATAAAAATGCAAAACTCTTACAATATGAGAAAAGCAAAGGGGAATATTAAACGTGACAGTTTGCAGTGAGAGTGAGATTAATGTAAAAGGGAAAAGAAAACTATTCCGTAGTCTGAAAATAGAGCAATTACCCTCTAGTCTATTCACTGTGTTGCAGCTCAGTAAATGCAGAAGAAAACCAACAGCCACATAAATTAAAACCATTACATAATTTCTAGGTCATTGGTTTTTCAATCTTGCTCAGAAGTTAAGAAAAATGGTAAACTGGAAGTAGAGGTTTACAGAAAACCAACACACACAGTATTTGATGTTTGACTCCCACCACCCTTTAGATCACAAGCTGGGGGTCATCAGAACCCTGCAACACAGAGCTGAGAACATCCTCACTAGCACAGAGGCGAAGGCTAAAGAAATGAAACATCTCAGAGGAGCCCTTAAAACTTGTGGATATCCAGACTGGGCCTTTGTCAAAAGAAGTAGAAGGAAAGAAAAGAACACGAATACCAACAGTGAAGGGGAAAAGCAAGACAGGAGAAAGAACATGGTCATCCCATATGTAGCAGGGGTTTCTGAGAAATTAAAAAGAATTTTCAAAAAAAAACACCGTATCCCTGTCTGCTTTAAACCGAACAACACACTGAGGCAGCAATTGGTACATCCAAAAGACCCAATACCGAAACACAAGAAAAGCGACATCATATACGCAGTGCAGTGAAGAGTGCTCTGATTTGTATGTGGGGGAGACCAAACAGCAACTGCATCAACGTATGGCCCAGCACAGAATTCCTCGGGTCAGGACTCAGCCGTGTACCTGCATCTTAAGGATAAAGGACATACCTTTGAAGATTGTAATGTTAACATATTGGCAAAGGAACGTGACTGGTTCAAGAGAGGTGTTAAGGAGGCAATTTATGTGAAAATAAAGAAACCAAGCCTAAATATAGGTGGGGGGGTTCGACACTAACTGTCTGCCATGTACAATGCTGTTTTGACACCTTACTCTGGGCGATCCTATAACACCTCTTAGCCACTATCTAATCACGCCCTTAACACTTGGCTGTGATATGCTAATTGGGATTTTCCAGGGTACATAATTGCCAAAGATTCTTGTACAAGTCATTCTGAATTGAGAAAGCCAGTCGGATGACTAGCGAAACGTCTTCAAGAACTAAACTTCAAGTCCAGTTGATCTAATTGAATACAACAGATATACCATGACCTGGATGCATGAGAACCTTCACAAGCAATCTTGCTCAGAGTTTGCCTTTATTCTCTTTATTTTTATTTACAAAATCCCACTCTACTGTTAACAATGGTTTTTCTTAACCGGAATTTTCCACTTATGTATCATATTGATGAACAAAGCAAATCAAGTGATTTTTCTTTTGATTGTGAAAATTACACTATTTATCATATCCTATTAATAAAATAGAGAAAATTGCCTGGGTTAGTTTTACACTATTTATCATATCCTATTAATAAAATAGAGAAAATTGCCTGGGTGAGTTTTACACTATTTATCATATCCTATTAATAAAATAGAGAAAATTCACCTGGGTGAGTTTTACACTATTTATCATATCCTATTAATAAAATAGAGAAAATTCACCTGGGTGAGTTTTACACTGTTTATCATATCCTATTAATAAAATAGAGAAAATTGCCTGGGTTAGTTTTACACTATTTATCATATCCTATTAATAAAATAGAGAAAATTTGCCTGGGTGAGTTTTACACTATTTTTTATATCCTATTAATAAAATAGAGAAAATTCACCTGGGTGAATTTTACACTGTTTATCATATCCTATTAATAAAATAGAGAAAATTCACCTGGGTGAGTTTTACACTATTTATCATATCCTATTAATAAAATAGAGAAAATTGCCTGGGTTAGTTTTACACTCATTATCATATCCTATTAATAAAATAGAGAAAATCTATATCCTGTTTTTTTTACTTTTTTTTTTTCCCTCCGATTCCTTCCATAAACATTCCGCCTCCTTCCACATTTCTTCTAAAGTGCCATCTAGTGGTGTATTATTAATTTGTCACCTATCTCTGCAACGTTGAATCATTTTTCATACATTTGGTTCCTTGTAACATGACTTTTTTTTACTGCCCTGCCCCCCCCCTTTTTTTTTTTTAGAATTTCTACCAAACTGCATATCAGCCTGATAGCATGTCATAAAAGATAACATGAATTACACTTTACCCACATGAACATGTGCTGACATGGATCACATTGCATTTGGATACTGTTTTGACATTCAGAATTAAAAATATTTGTGTGTTTTAAGAATTATATCTTAATAAAGAAGAATATATCTTAATAAATGTAGAAAATCAATTTTTTTCCTCTGGTATTATTTACTAAGGTTGACTGATCAATATGGGATCACCATAGCAACCATTGCGATTGCTATGGGGCCCAGTGCCAAAGGGGGCCCTACCAGGTCCCCTGCAGACATGTCCACCCAAAAATTTTACCTCACATTCAGTTCAGTTCAGTCCCACAAACCCCTTTTCATTTTACTTAAACTTTTCAAAGAGGCTCCCAGGGTCAGATATTGTACTTAAAAAACACGGCTCCTCTCTTCATCCGTGATAATGGCATTACGGCCAATGGTTGACGCCAGTTACAGAACGAGACTCATCTGCTACTATGCATGCTCATAACCAACCAGCTCGCAACAGCATCAGAGGAGGGGTGTTCACGCCAGCGAATATCTGAGCCTGGGAGCATCTTTAAAAGGTAAACGTGAAACGAAAACGGAGTTTGTGAGGATGAATTATGTGACATAACATTTTTCATAAGAGGGTGCCCAGGTTGGGTTAAACTGCACCAAACTGTTGCTATGGGGCCCTGCAATTTCTAGCTATGCCACTGAATCAGAGGATGGCTATTAAACTCATACAGCTTACCCTTAACATTGACTCATACTTGCAGGGTCATTAGTACAGTATAAACTATACCTCTTGGAACTGCTGGATCTTTATCACTGAAAATGTTCCATTTTTGCACTGTTGTAAAGTGGATATTTCTTAAATTCAGTGCCCAACTATTTTGACCAAAAAGTATAATTTTAAGAGGAACGACACTCCAAAGGAAAATGTGCAAGCTCCCCAGACACGATTTCTTGTTATGTTGTTGTTCTAGGGGCATATTTATAAAGAAAGAGAATGCTGTGCACACCAGTCTTATTAGAAATAGGTGTTTATTACCACATCAGTATAACACCATGTAACGTTACCAAATGTATGTGTCTGATGAAGGCGTGAGTAATATCGCCGAAATGTTACATGGTGTTATACTGATGTAGTAATAAACACCTATTGCTAATAAGACTGGTGTGCACAGCATTCTCTTTCTATATATGTGAGCTTGCCGCTACGCTGGGGCACCCAGCACTGAACATTGCTAATGCTACATTGGGAGTGTGCAGGATCCTTTTCTACTTTGGCATATTTATAAAGGTTCGCTAATATTGCTGTTTTGCTACCAGCGCACATTGCCACAACAAAGATGGTTATTTTGTTGTATTTATAATGCCAATCATTTTTGCGGCAGAAGTATATTGTCTTTTCGCCACAAAACAGGATTAGCCATATTCATTGCATCCTGTTTAAGTCTTGTATCGCAAAGAAAAGAGAAATGTCAATCTTGCTAAAACTGGAAATCACAGACCATATTACAGTAAATGCTGGAAAATAGTCTAACACCCCCCTGGACATTTATTATTATTTAAATCAACAACACCAAATCTCAAAATACAACAGTCCCTTTAATAGAACCTTTCCTGAGTTGTTTACAGTGGGTGCTGCTTTGTATGACCCCCATGACCATGAGCCCCAGTGTGGTCCATATAAGGGAAGAAGTACAGAGCATTCCCCTAACAGTGTGTGCATCCAGATGCTTATAAATAAAAATGAAAATTTGAAAGGAGAACTAAATTCAAATATTTATAATCCAGAATCTGAAACCAACCCCCTTAAAAACACCAATAAGCTATAAAATCCCACTTCAGTAAATTGTTTTAAAGTAAATGTAGCCTGTTAAGAACTGGAAGAAGTATCAGTGTGTATGTGCAGTGTCAGACCACACCTCCTGACTTTAGTCACATGCTTCCTTGCTTTATCTGTCCTGTAAAAGGATTGGCTAGAGATTATTTATAGGTGTCACCAACTGTAACTGTGTGATACTAGAATGTTGTGAAGTAAAGCACAAACCATGTGTTATTTAAGTAAATTTCCCAGCACCCGTTTCAAAATGAGAGGTCACAGATTACTGGTTTTATATTAAGGTGTTCTGCCTTCTGGTTCAACGTTGTTCTGTGGCTTCATTTGTCTTTTAAGGGGAACTTATGTTGTAAAAAATATTAATCCTTTGTGTTACACAAAGCCTATTAACATGATCGGATAAGATTTACTAACAACACAAGGTTTACCAACAACACAAAACAAAGGGTTTTTGGCATGTAAATTTGATTAATGCATCTGATAATCTGTGGGCTTCATTCATGGTATATATACCATATATATTCCAACCACGTCAAGGGTTGCCTTGACGTGGTTGGAAGGCTTTTCATTCATGTGATCACAGTAATGTATACTAAAACCCCTTTGTTTATAAAGTATGCCAGTGTGCAGATAATATGATATTGTATGGGGCCTAGGAATGTGCATTGATTATCTTTTCTATGTTTGTATAAATGTTTTGACCAGATCAGTAGCACTTCTGCTAAATGTAGTTGTAAATTAGCCTAATTGGAGTGCTTCCACAATTCTTGTATTGTATGTATTTTATTGGGAGGCTTGGTCAAGCCTCCATGTGGTAATAGCACCCCCAACACGCCCCTTTAATGGGAGGTCCTCTGCCTTTAATATAAAGCACTGGATGGCCACTTCCCTCATTTTAAAAAGCCAAAGGGCTGAGGGGGAAGGGAGAGAGCCTGTTATATGGAACCAGTGTGCAAGAATGAGAAATGCAAAAGTTTGCTAATCGTAATTGAAGTAAAAGAAATTGAAAAGGTTAGACGTTAGGACCTTCCAGACTGGAGTTGCCTTGACGTGGTTGGAAGGCTTTTCATTCATGTGATCACAGTAATGTATACTAAAACCCCTTTGTTTATAAAGTATGCCAGTGTGCAGATAATATGATATTGTATGGGGCCTAGGAATGTGCATTGATTATCTTTTCTATGTTTGTATATATATATATATATATATATATATATATATATATTTATTTATATTAATATTTTGTACTTTTAAAGTAGCTTGTATCTTACAGGGCAACAAAGGTAATACATTAAATTACTGATTTATTACATTTACTGTCCAAGGTCCTTGTCAAAAATCTCTGTAAGAGTGAATGTCCAACCATTTGACATTTTCTCTGTGATGAGGAAATTAACATCAATCATTATGCTTTTATCCTTTACTGTGCACATGCTCAGTGTGTTCTGCATCTTAGTGTGGGTATCTACAGTGCCACACCACACTGTGGAGGATACGCTGCTCTTGTAGCTTGTAGGAGTTCCAGTTATTTACAGTATTTATGTGGTTAAAACATTCTATTACTAAATTTACCATATCCTCCATATAATGTCACCCACATAAGCAATCTGCATTTAACCATTCATTTAAATCCAGCCGTCCTTGCAGTATGCAGATATAATATGTGGCTGGTATAAAGAGAATGTGTTGCTAGTCTTTGTCTTAGGATTTGTGACTAAAAAGCATGTTCAGTAGATCACACTGGTTTTTATTCAGCCATGGAACATGTGGAATATACAGGTACCATAAATTCTAAATATATTTTTCATGTCATATTTTGGAGACCTCCTGGTATTTGACTGTCAAATAGATGATCATCACTGTCTTAACAAAGCTGCTGTTTAATGAGATCTACATGACCTGTAAATGCATATATCTCTACCCCTAATCAACCCATGCTACTCCCCCCCTAAAATAATTCACACTCACAGCTTTATTAGTGACATATAATTGTAACTTAACTTTGTAAATACAATTTATCATACCAAAACAATTCCAGTAATTGAGAATGCACAGTTCAAAGTGAATAACATTGTAACAAAAATATGTCCTCTAGCGATGGCACTCGACTTGACCGCTCATAGTTCTCACATAACAAAACCCAGTCGCCAGCTGACCAGGGATACAGCTTGGCAAGGCCTGTAGGGGTATTAAGAACCACCGCCTCCCTGGGACCCATTGCCCTTAGAGAGGGACACAGATATTGCCAAATTATTTCGCATATTTACCCCTTTACTAATTGATTTTCCACCACCAGAGACCTGCCCAAATAAAATATACAGGGTGGGTGGGCAGGTTGTCACTACCTCACTCTACCTGCTTACCCCTGACTCCCGCTCTCACCCCCCAGGTAAGTCACTTCCTCCCTTTCTAATTAGTACTCACCCCCTTAACCTACATTTCGCTCTTCTGCCTTACGGTCATGTGCCCCTTTGGGACCATTTAAACTTGTTGCATAAGGTTAATACCTATATTAATCTAAATATGGTGCTTGGTTTTCTCTAAGCTGATGAATACCTTCTTTACTTTGTAATTTTACTATAATGTAACAGCTTCTAGAAATGTTTTCACTTTTTTTTCTTCAAAAAGAGAACTAAGAGGTTTTCAACAAAATCAATCCTCAAAGTTTCCTTTAAGGTGATAACCATCTAATAATGTTAAGCCACCTTGCTTCAGCAAAAATGTACATTTGACATCTGTCATATATATATAACACACTCTTGTTTTCTTTAGACAATACAACTAACATAACAGGCACAGCAGAAAAGCAGGTAAAGCAGATAAACTGGACCCACATGTCATCATGTAGCAAATCAATTTTCTACAAATGCTTACTTAAATTTTAATGGAAAAAATACTGTTAAATTATTTATCTATATTACACATACAAACAGTAGGTATTCTACACATTGCCTTCATTTATTAAAACCAATCGAGTGTATGGGTCAAACATGGGGTCAACCCACATACTGACGCCATAATACCCACTTTTAAGGGCGCTGCAAAAAGAAAGTCAGTACTTTTATGCAAAGTGAAATCCTTGGATGGGCAGATTACGGTTATTGAATAAAAAAAATACTTTATTTTTTATGTATTTGTATTGATCTTCACATTTTTTATATATTTTTTATAGATTACTGTGGATTCTTTTCAGAGGATTCCAGGTTATTCAACTGCCTGTGAAGGTTCTTATTCATCCAGGTCATGGTATGTTTGTATATTCAGTTAGATTAAATGGACTTGAAGTTTATTTATTGAAGACATTTAGCTAGTCACCCGACTGGCTTTCTCAATTCAGAATGACTTGTATAAGAATATGTTGGTAATAAATAACCTGGAATGTGCCCCAATCAGCAAGGTGTTAGGGACCTCCTGAATGTAAGGTGTTGATTGCATTGTAGCTAAGAAGAGGTATAATCAAAACTGCCTAGTGTAAGTTATGAAAACAGAATCATACATGTCAGATGGTATGATGTACCCCCCACCTCTATTCAGGTTTGGGGTTTTTTTTTACAATAATGGCCTTCTTGACACCTCTTATGAACCAATCCTGATCCTTAGCCAAGATGTTGACATTATAATCTTTAAACGTATGTCCTTTTCCGTTAAGATGCTGGCACATGGCTGACTCCTGACCTAATGATTTGGTTCTCCTGTGCTGAGCTGCTATTTTGTCTCCCCCACATACAAATCAGAGCACTCTTCACTGCACTGCATGTACATTATGTTGTTTTTCTTTTGTTTCGATATTGGGTCTTTTGGATTTACCAGTTGCTGCCTTAGTGTGTTAGTTACTGCCTTAGTGTGTTGTTGGGTTATGGTGTCTCTTAAAAATTCTTCTTAATTTTTCTTCCACTCCCGCTACATATACATTGACCATAGTTTTTCTCCTGGCTTGCTTCCCCCCTTTACTGGCGGTATTCATATTCTTTCAACTGTGTTTGTTTTATTCAAATACTTTTAGATGGGAGCACATCTCCTGATATTCTCTTCTGTTCTATTCTAAAAGAAAACAAACAAGAACAGAAAACAGAAGAAGAGAGCAGAATACAAAAAAACAGACCAGAACAGAAAATAAAATAGAAAAGAAAAAACATTTGAGAAGAGAACTGAAGAAAATAGGCAGGAAAAAAAAGAGAACAAAAGACAAGAATAAATAGAGAATAACACAATAGATTAGAAGAGGGCACAACAAAAGAAAACTAGAAAGGGAAAGTTTAAGTATAAACTTTGAATTTGGCTTGAAAGACCACATTTTGGAAGGGAATGTGTGTGTTTGTGCTGCAGATTTTAAAACTCAATAATACCAATGATGAGGACATTGTTGTTTTTTTTCTTACCCTTTAAATATGGCTGTCACAAGAATTAAAGGCAGGTCAGTTGGTGTGTGTACTCGTGTCAGGTTGGGGGATAAAGGACTAACTTTTTTGCTGATTGGACAAAATGTTGTTTTTTTTACTATACTTACCCTTTAAATATGATTGCCACATGAATTAATTGGTACCTCAGTTGGTGTATGTACCTGTGTCAGATTGGAAGTTAAAAAAACAAACTTTTTTGATTATTGATCAAAATTTATATTTGACTGTAGTTACCCTTTAAGTATGTCTGCCACAGAAATGGAAGAGTAGGTCAGTAGGAATGTGTACCTGTGTCAATTTGGGGGTTAAAAAAACAAACTTTTTTGATGATTGGTCAAAATTTGTTTTTTTTACTTTAGTTACCCTTTAAGTATGGCTGCTACAGTAATGGTTAAGTAGATCAGTATGTGTGTGTTTTTGCATGTATGACTTGGTTTGCATTAGCAGGTAAGAAACTAGGATTGGTCTTTCTTAATGGCTGTAACTATTTTATCTCTCAAACTGTTGTTAGCATGTACTCTAGCTGATCAGCAATATCACAGTAGTGGCAAGATGTACACTATAACTGCATTATCAAATGCCCTTGTTAAATAATAATTACAGATCACTGAATTTAAAAACAATGGCAAATACTGCAAATGTCTTAATATAATATATAATACCTTTTTACACACTAAGGGGTGAAGTAAAATATAACAAACATAACACTTTCCATCATCGCTCGCACGGTGCAATAATCAATGTTTGATTTTTACTAAATCCCAGGTAAGGAACGCTCCTTTGAGTCAATCAACATTTAATTTTGTGCAAAATAATGTATCTTTATTTCCAAAAATCCATACAAACCTATGTTAACCCAATATTACATTGAAAACTGGGACTCATCACTGCGTTTTTGCTGTTTCTTATTTCTTCTTTTCTCTTCTGTTTTGCCCTCTGTTCTGTTCTGGTCTCTTTTTCTGTTCCGTTTTTTTCTGCTCTGCTCTACTTTTTTCTCTTTCCTTTTTTTCTTTTCTCCCCTCTTCTTTTGTCTCCCCTTTTGTTTTATTCTAATCTCAGAAGAGATAGAAACAGAAGAAAACACAATTGAACAAGAGAAAATAGAAAGAAGAACAGAAGAAAACAAAAGAGTACAGAATACAAGAGAACAACAGAGACAAGGTAAGAAAAGAAAAAGCACAAGAGCATAAGAGTTTTATACAATAAAAGAGGGAAAATAGAACAGAAGAGTAAAGAACAGAAGATAAGAGATGGACAAAGAAAAAAACAAAAGAGAAGTAAACAGTAGAAAACAGAAAAGATGAATACATAATGCAAGTGATCAAACATAAGGGGAAAGAACAGGACAAAAGAGAAGTAAGGAGAAGAAAAAGAACAGAACAAAACATGCAAATAAGATGTCAGAGAGAGAAAGTCTCCAGATTCTATAAAATTTGTGTATCAAAGAGTCCTTTTAGCAAACAAAATGTTTGTTTACCCAGATAATTGAATGTCCTTTAGAAACTCATGCATGCTTTAAACTGGGTACACACCAGGAGATTCTTCTTCCTGGTCGACCTTTCGCCCCACTAGCAAGTGATTGACCAGGTCGAATTGCTGTCAGTTGTAACAAACTGATTGTGATCGCCACTGATTGTGTGGTATATAGGGAGCCGCATGATTGCCCATGATTTTCGATGATCTTGACGATTGATCCATTGAACATTGGCTGCAGCCTCCCCAAAAAAACACAGATTTTTCCTGGTTGGGTTTCATTGGATTGATTGCTGGAAGTGATCCCCTCCTTTGTGGCGCAGGGTGTTATTTAAACAATGGTTGATTGTATGTACACTACACAGGTTCTTGAAACACTAAGTGAAGATGCAGTAAAAAGTGGTTTTGACCAGAAAAGTGTAAAACCCAATCTACCTCATATAATTTGCTAGTGGGGCCTACATTTTTTTCTTATTAGTGCCAGCAACTGATGCAATAGCTGGGGTTAATCCCATTCAGGATTTACCCAGAGCCATAAAAGGAATATTGAATCTCCTGAAGGAAAACTACCAGAGCGAATGCGGCTTTGGGTAAAGCCCCCTGATAGAATTTGCAAAGAATTATAAATATGACTAGTTGCTGGAAACCTTGTTACGGGATCATATCCTTGACTTTGTCTCCAGAACTGATCTTATTAGTAGTAGTCAGCATGGATTTATGAGAAATAGATCATGCTAGACAAATGTAATTGGTTTTTATGAGGAAGTGAGTAAGAATTTGGATTCAGGCACGGCAGTGGATGTGGTATACTCTGCGAAAGCTTTTGATACAGTGCCATATAGGCGACTAATGTATAAACTGATTACTGTTGGCCTAGAAGAAAACATTTGTTCATGGATAGAGAATTGGTTATTAGGTCACAAACAGAGCGGTGGTAAATGGAGCTACATCTATGTGAGCTAAAGTTCTAAGCGTAGTGCCTCATGGTTCTGTACTGGGGCCGCTTCTTTTTAATCTGTTTATAAATGACTTAGAAGGGGGGATTGAGAGCAAGGTATTTGTTTTTGCTGATGATACTAAACTATGCATAGCTTTGGAAACTTCAAATGATGTGCAAGTGCTTCAAGCAGACCTAGATAGATTATCAAAATGGACAGCAGAATGGCAGATGAGATTCAATGTTGATAAATGTGATGCATTTAGGATTTAATAATCCCTGACCCTGTGCCACCTACACCATAAATAACTCTGTGTTACGTGAATCTGTAATGGAAAAAGATTTGGGGGTTCTACCAAGATATTGTCTTGTATAAAGATAGGAATAGATTCAAGAGAGAAAAATATTTTTCTCCCTCTTTACAAGGCACTGTTATGGCCTCATTTGGAATATGCTGTGCAGTTTTAGAATCCCATATACAGGGACATCTTGCGAATGGAAGCAGTTCAGAGAAGGGCAACTAAATTAATAAGGGGAATGAATGGGCTTAAATATGCAGGCAGATTGAACAAGTTAGGGCTGTTTACATTGGAGAAGCGACGTTTGTGTGGGGATATGATCACCTTATACAAATATATTAATGGACCATACAATAAACTCTCTGGTGCATTGTTCGCAAATAGGTCATATCAGAGGACTTGTGGACATCTTTTAAGGTTGGAAGAAAAGAAGTTTCATCTTCAGGTTAGGAAAGGTTTCTTTACAGTGAGAACGGTGAAACTGTGAAACTGTCTTCCTACAGATGTTGTAATGACAAGTTCATTGAATAGCTTTAAAAATGGCCTGAATAAGTTTCTAAAACTAAAAAATATTGAGAATTACTGGTATTAATACATATATTGTAGATCTGGTTGATCCAGGGATACTTTCCGGAGTCAGAAAGGAATTTTTCCCCCTTTTTAGCTGGGTTTTTTGCCTTCCTTTGGATCAACTGTTAGGAAGGGTTTAAAAAAAAAAGTGAATAGGTTGGACTTGATGGATGTATGTCTTTATTCAACCTCAATTACTATGTTATTATGTTACTATGTAGTTTGTAGGGGTATTTTGGGGATAGAGAGGTGTTTAGTTTAATTGGCAAGTTGTTCAAATATGGAGTTTAACACTTATTAACATTTTTGGAACTAATGAGTCTTATGTAATTTTCTATTTGGAGCTTATTGCTTGCCATGTTTCAATGTCCACCTATGCATGTGGAATACTATTTTATTCATGAGAGATTATTCTTTTATATTAGCCTTTGTAATGCTGTAAATCTCGCAAAGGAGTTTAAAGGATCACTGGACCGTGGTCAGGTAAGATGGAAGTTTTTTGGTTCTGGATCGTCTGAAAGTTTGTTAAAATTTTGCGTTCATTTTGATCGAATGTTACTCATATCTAAAAAATTGGAGGTATGTAGTTTCTTAGTTATTAGGGTACTGTATTTTAGATATGTTACTTATTAATTATTTTACATTAAAGTTAATGTCCACCCCTCCACAAACAAAGCCTTACCTGATTTAAAACACCCGATTTTAAATCTTTAAATTTTCCAATTCAGCTCCCACACTGAGCTATTATACTCACAAGCTCCTCGCTCCACTGCCGCTTGTGGGTTCCTCAGTCAGTCTCCACTGTGGCTGCTGTGTTCCTTTTATCATCTTGCGCAGCCGCAGTGGAGACGGCTCCGGGAAAGGCAGTCAGTGATTGGCCTTGACGTCCAATACTGACTGCCTTACCCGGAAGTGGAGAGATGCGGCGGTGGAGCGAGCAGGAGCTTGTGAGTATAATAGCTCAGTGTGGGAGCCGAATTGGAAGATTTCAAGTTAACGAAGTCCTGCTTATCGGGTGTTTTAAAGCAGGTAAGGCTTTGTGTGTGGAGGGGTGGACATTCCCTTTAAATGTCAGGTCTCATGCATTTCTGTCTCTTGTACGTTTGCGTTTTTTGTGTTTCATGTGCTATAGATTTTTTTTTTTTTATTCAGAAATGGATGGATAACTATTGTTTGATTAGTGAAACAAATCACTTAAGATTAGTCATTATGGCTTAAGATTTTTCAGGTGTTCCCATTTTCATATTCAGGTTCAACTTTTAAAGGGGAAGTTCAGTGCAAATACATTTAATTTTAGGGGAGGAAACACAGTTTTTTTCAACCCACTGACCTTTTTTCTGTACATAAATAAGTGCTTCCAAAATACTGACTTCCTGTTTGCAGGACCCCTAATAGAGACTGTTATGGTCTTGCCCTTGACCCAGTACCTGGGTTGATTCAGTTGCTCAGTAGAGATCTGAGCATGTTTGACGCATCCAACAGCTAATCAGTAGAAATTACTGTTAGGAACATACCAAGGTAGTGTGCATTCTGGGAAGAAGAAGGATTATTACAGCACCTGAGATGGCTGCTCACAAATGTCAACAGTAGGGAATAGCAAGGGGTATGAAATTAACTGATTTTTCAAAATGGAGAGAACTAGGTATGCATAATATAACTTAAGAATCTTAAAAATAATGATATTTTCCACTGAACTTTTCTTTTAATACACATATTGTAGTCAGTGTAGAAATGAGGTATGAAAGCTAAAAATGTCTGACTCATGGGACACAAACTTCAAAAGATACAGAGTCTAGTGAGGAGAAGAGATCAGATTTCAAAGTAGAAATGTGTAACTGAGAATTTAATGCATTGTGCGTTTGAAGTAGTCATCAACAGCTTATAGTGTCTATGGAACAGAGAAACTGAAGAAGAAAAAATTGAATTGAAGATGAAAAAGAGGAAAGTAGGTATCGTGTATTATTTATTACTTTTTAGATCAAAACTTTACTGTTTTTTAGAGATCCCTTCCTAACTTTACAACCAAGATCCTAGAGTCAATTACAACAGAGTCAATTTGTATGCAATCATTGTCAACACATTTGTTTTGGAATACACTCGTGTTGAATTTTCTATGATGGAATACACTTCAGTTCTTCAGATCATCTTTATTATTTTTTAATTTTCCACGTGGAGATCTTTTCTATTCCATCTTCTAATTTCTCTAGTCCCTAGACTAGTTAACTGCTCACAAACAGAAGAATATTATAGACTTCTAATGGAGGTTGATGTAGTTTGCCAGCTGTATTTTCAAATAAACAGATTTGTGTCTATCAAACCATATTTATTACACACACTACAGTCTATTGTGAGATATAGTTTTATAGTCTAGTTGATATTAAATACATACATGGTATACATGTATGAAAGCACTTCTCTTACACTGGGTGCAATCAAATTTATAAATATATACACATACTATACTTACAGACCTATGAAATAAAACTTATTATCGTTAAAAATGGTGCTAATTTTGTCCCAACCAATCAGATGTTAGCTACCATTTGAAAGCTAACATCTGATTGGTTGGGACAAAATTAGAACCATTTCTAACAATTTGAACTTTTATTACATAGGCATTTTAATCTTGTAACTTTGCACTCTCACTCTGGCTAGACTTATTCCAGGGTGCTACCAAGAAAACATTCTTCAAAATCTATGTGTATGTGTGTATGTGTACGATATTAAAGCACTCACTGGACTATTAACAAGGTAAATTTTGTTCTTTTAACAAGACGCTAGTCTATGTTTTTTAGCCATCTCGGCAGCTTGATGACAGCTAAAATGCATAGACTAGCACCTAGTTTAGAGAATAGAATTTACTTTGTAAATAGTCCAGTAAATGCTCTAATATCATACACAATATACATACACAAACATGTCTACAGACGTTCCACTACTGGACACTTATACATCAACAATCATATTCAGTGCTAATTTATTTTCACAAAAAAAATCCTTAAACCAGGTATTTTCCCTAGTTTTAACTTGCCTTTTTTAGCAATAGAGTCTTCAATTGTTAGTTTGGGTTAAAAAAAAGTACAATGTCAAGGTCATAAGTTTCATAAAATTTCAGAATCATGCATATCACACATTAGCTTCACATTAATATATATTGCTATTCTCATATGTAAATATACACCCACATGTGTTAAATAACTGTATCAATGAATATTCTGTCCATTAAAGACATAAAACACATCCAAGCCAATGTAAAGGCATTTACAAGGATCCCCTGCTAGTTGTCTGTAATTCCCCTAACATATTTGTAAAGAGTTACCATATATCTATACAGGTGACTCTTCTCCACATGAAACAAACCCAACAGGTAGGCAAATCATCAAAATTGGTAGCAAAGTGGCAGATGAGATTAAAAGTTGATTATTGCAACATGATACATTACAAATCACTGGTAAGTCCTAGTTTGTAATATGCAAATACATCTTAGCAAATGTTAGAAAAGGGCAACTAAATTAATAAGGGGAATGAAGGAGCTCGAGCATATGCTGTGCTCTAAATCTGCAGCAACCAGTTGTCATCATTTTTTTTTATTTCCGACTATTGTAGAAAAGTAACATCTGATACGCTGCTGCAGATTAAGAGCACTGGCATAATGTTGCACCTCATATTAAATAAGCCCACAGTTCTTGTTGATCCAGGGATCCATTTCGATTGATCCAGAAAGCTCTATTTGGGTTAGACTAGATAGATGTATTTCTTTATTCAACCTCCCATACTGACACAATTGCTTAATTCATTTTAATAGTTTATTTGCATTTCTCTGTTCTTTCAAGTTCATTATCATTTTCTGTTGACTGGTGAAAAAATCTGCAGCTCATACTAAAGGTTTTTCCTTAGCAGAGAGAGAATTATCCTTTCCTCCCTGGAGGCTATACTTATTTTCCTAGAGGGAAATATTTTATTAATTGATAAAATATCTCAGAATATCAGCAGAGTTGTTTATTGTCTTTCTGCTGCCCTGGATTCCTTACTGATTAATTACAATATTTATACTTGAAGATCAGACATTATTTTAGTAAGAATTACCCTTAGGCTAGTTCATTCTGCACATGCAAATGAAGACTATAATTCAGTAAAGTTATACTCGGGAGAGTTTTTTTTACGAGTCTAAGAAAAAGAGCACAATGTCAGTACAGTATATATAACGCCTCATAAGTTAAATCACAATGGTTAAGCAAAAATCTGTTAGAAATGTTCATTTCTGCAGAAAGTAGGGGGGGAAAGAATTTCTGTATTCATTAGAAATTAAAGCATAAAATATAAATGGCCATGTATGGATTCTATTTATAGTTGCTAACTAACAGAGAACATTTTAATTCACAGGACTGAATCCTGAAATCATGATACATATGGGGGATGTAACATGAGCTGTTATTGCAAAGCTATGTCTTACGGTTTCATTAATGTGTTAACTGTGATGTAATAACGCTTAACGCAACTTTTAGATGTAATTCACAATGTGTGCAGTACGCTTGCTAAGTTAACGCAGTGATGGCGAACCTTTTTAGAGACCGAGTGCCCAAACTGCAGCCCAAAACCCACTTATATATTGCCTAGTGCTAACACATTAGTTTAACTTTAGAAAAAAACAAAAAACACTCCAAAGTACTTTAGTTGCAAACAATATGAATTTTTATTCACCCAACTGTGAGATTCATCTCCGGACACGTTCCACTGTGAAGGTCCACCCGAAAGGATAAGTACGCTGTAAAACATCCTGAAGGCTCAGGAGGGGCCGGGGGGGGAGTTTTTTTAAAGCTGCAGCTTACAATTAAACTTAACTTGCTTTTACAGTGTACTTATCCTTTAAAAGGGAACTTTATAATACATATAGCTTCAATAACATATATTACAATAGTCAGTATATGAGTATATAGAACATAGACCAGTAAATATGCTGCTGGCCTTTAAATATAAGCATACAAAAAGAGGATTCCCTTTGTCAGCACGTATGTACCACTCAGTCAAGAAATAAAGCACATTGTGGTAAGCCATTGGACAATTTTACACAATTCGGAAGATTGTTCAAAGAAACACCTCTCTTTTCATATAAAAGGGGGAGATGTATTGCTGACAAACTCATACATGCTGATGTAAAACCTAAGGGTAAGGAAATGACCCGCTTCTTAAGTACACCAAAAATGGGTACGTTTGCATGTTTGATTTGTACATGTTGTCACTCGCGTGAGTTTAAGAATCATATTAAAGAATTTTTTTCACGCGTGAAACAGATAACGTGATTTATGCCGTAAAATTCCCATGTGGACAACTTTATGTTGGACAAATATCTAGATCCATTAAAATCAGAATTGCGGAACATAAATGTTCCATTAGAAATTGAATATGAAAAGTGGATGTATCTTTTCGCATGTATCATTCTATACAATAGCAACTGTCCGTACATTGCCCTCAAGCACAAGCTCAATAATTTCTATCCCCCTTTTTTTTGTCCTATTATGTATTCCCTTTCTAATTTTACTGTTTACATCCATCATAGGTAAACACTACAGTATTTGACCTTCAGCTTGGAAAATTGCACTTGTTAGGTTAAAGGGCATCTATACCGAAAAGTTTATTGTTGATATGCCCCATTTCTTAAGATATCCAATCGGAAAGATATACAGGGAGATTCAATAAAAGTTCTTATCATTTAAAATGGTGCTAATTTTGCCCCAACCAATCAGACATTAGCTTTCAAATGTTAAGTAAGATCTGATTGGTTGGGGCAAAATTAGCACCATTTTAAGCGATAAGAACTTTTATTGAATAACCCTGTTAATTTATCAATAAAGTGCCTTATTATCATAAACTCATAAACTGCTATGTGCAGTTTTGCTGAAATAGTGGCAGTTATGTATGTGAACTGCATGATGGAAATGCCCCCTTTCAGTGCTGCCTCATAGTTATTACTGACCATGCTTGCCCTCACTAATGGTCAGATAGTCTAAGAGTGAGTATACTGAGCAAAACAAGTATTGGATTGAAAGCAGTACTTGTTTTGTATTGTACTTTCAAACACATGCTAACACATCATAGTAATTTAAAGGCAAGTACACCCCAGAAATGAAAAATTGTGGATTTGAACTCAGGACTTCAGCACTGCAAGGCATCAGTGCTAACCACTGAGCCACCATGCTGCCCTATATTGAGTATATAAGTAGCACTTGTGAGTGTACACTGTTTTAGTTGGCTTGATAAAGGTCCTAGGACAAGACTGAAATGTTGCCTTGCACTAAATAAAATTTATTGGAAAGACCCTGTGAGTGGACCTATATCCATCAAAAGACACTATTTGCCCTTTAAAAAACCATTGATGAAAATGAAGGCACAGGGCCATATTTATAAAGCCACGGTATTGCTTTTTTTTTTAGGGATACCGTGGCTTCATTAATTTACGATCGTGGACGTAAATGTACGATTGTGATTGTACATTTACGAGTGAACATTCGTAGAATACCGCAATGGGGATCGTAAATCTATGATTTCATTATCGTAGATTTACAATCGGTATCATAAATTTATGATCGTTAAATCGATCGTTAATCTACGTTCGGTTTAACGACCGTAAATTTACGATACCGATCATTAAAGTTATAAATATGTCCCACAGAAACTATTCTTGTTATTTCTATATTTTGCAGCAGCCACAATTAGCCTACTTGTCCTTGATCCTGGAGCTGCAGATTTTTGCAAAAGTCCCTTTGTACGTTTTATGAATATATTCTTTATTATCAAGATTTGGCTTTAATTTTCCATTAGATACATTTAATCACCACATGTGTCTCGTGTTTTCTGATTTCAAATCACTCAGTAACTGTATTTCTGATTGGGAAATGCAACTCTTGGTAGACCTTTTCTAGTTAAGGATTCAGAGGGCTCTTACTCCCAAAAGTGTTTACGCAGATTCTTTTACGAACAAGGTTGGAAATGAAATATTAGAGATAAAACAAATTAAATTATTATTAAAAATGTAGAACTTCAGGGGTTGATAGTTTTAGAAAGAAAAATATGCAACGTGTGGTTAAACATTCTACAGTAAAAAGGTCTAGTTTAATAATTACTGACCTGATAATTAAATTGTCTACAGGGTATAAACTACAGAAGGACTGTAGGTGATGACCAATGGTTGGAGACATTGAATTCTTTAATTATAACATTTCAAATGGATCAGAAATAGAAATCTTATTTGACCTATAGCTAGAAATTTCACATAGTTTAATAAAGCTACAGTTAATTGTTTTAAAGTATGAGGTATAATGTTAAATATCAAATCAAGGTAGTGGAAACTGTATGATGATTCTTTCTTCTGGTCACTGCAGCATTCAACATAAAATTAATTTTTTTACCACAAAGGCTTATATGCCAAAACCTTATGGTGCTCCTTCATCTGTACTTAATATATATGCAAATAAGCAACAAAGACTTGGTTAATTACCATTTTTCCATGTGCGCCTATAGACCGACGTCACCAATAAATTAAATAGTATAGGGAGGGAATAAACGCTTTGAAACTCCCCTTTCAGCAATATGCAAATAATGAACAAGACTTCTGTGTAATTACCATGTTTCCATGGAAGCTCTTAGGAAAGCTATATCTTTAAAAAAAAAAAAAAAAATTTTTAATTTTTTTGCATATTGCTGAAAAGGGAGTTTCAAAGCCTTTATTCTCTCTCTATCCTATTTAATTTATTGGTGACCTTAAAGGGGAACTGTGGTCCTCCATTTTGTATGTGCTTTATGGAGACTGCCATTGATTCCTCTCCTCCTAAAGTGAGCAGATCCACGTCCATTATGCATGCAGCCTATGTAGATGTTTACCAAGTTTTTATGACTTTCCAAGAGTTTAGCCACATGGCAAAAAAGATTTATAGTTTAGTATCCATTAACAAGAAGAAATATGATTTCACATTAACCCTTTTTCCCTTCTGCAGCCATATCTGGTTTCAATGTGTTATGTGAGCTGGGTTTGTATAAGTAGCGTATTTATCTATATAAATTCACATCAGTCTGTTTTTTTTAACCCTGATTTTGCTTTTGCTAGAATATATCAGAATATGGGCCTTATTTATAAAGCCTCGATATCGGTATCGTAAATTTACGATCGTTAAACCGATTTAAGATTAAAGGAAATCTTCAGCCAAAAAACAATTGGCATTCCAGTGAAAGGCTTCTTAATTTGCTATAAAATGATATGGTTTTTATGTCTGAATTTATACCACAACCATTGTAATCACCTTGCAAAGTTCTAAATTCTTTGAAGTACATGCTGAATCTGCATATCTTAAGACTCCACCCTCCATTTTGCCCGGTGGGCATATTAGTACTTATTAGCTGTTAACCCCTCCCATTTTTAAAGGGCATGTCCACCCCCAAAACTATGTTTTGTGTGTCGTGTAGGGAACGCTATCCTGTGTACTTTTGCCATACATTCATTATTTTTTTTGAACAGTTATCAATTTATTTTCATTTTTGTGTTCTTATGGGTGTAGTAATTGATTTCTCTCCTCCTATAGTGGGCAGTGTGCTTGTGTCTATGGAGATATGTCCACCAATCAGAAGTGTTTGCATAATAGTTAAATAGCCCTTTCTCCATTTATTAATTAAACATGCAGAATTAAGCAACTGATTTGCAAGTGCCACTGGATTCTACATTAAACCATTCCCTCCTCTATAGTCATCAGAACTACATGATCTGATATTGTTGTGTGTGCAAGTAGCATGTTGATGTCAGATTGAATCAGTTTATCAATGGATATATATATATATATATATATATATATTATATATATATATACACACACACAGAAATACGAAGGCACTCACAGGTCTGAAACTTTTGAATGTCACCCAGGCATTTCCTTGTGGAATGGAGTGCTGATCACTGTGTTTGCTCTATAGTAAGACACAACAGTTGTTACAAGCAGAGTTGCATTTATTGCAGACTGGTTAGTTTTACACTTGAATTTATTCAGAATCGCTTTGCTGCATGTGTTTCTGATATCCCTTTAATTACCATGTTGCTCTCTAGACCGGTTTGCAATCATCTCTCTCCGTTCACTTACTGGAGATTATTACTGGTAAAATATTGGAACCAGATATTCCAACACATCAATAACTCTGTTACTCAGACCTCCTGTTGAGCATTTAGTTGGGATAACAAATCATACTTTTACTGGATTTTTTTTAAATCTTATATTTTGAGAACTAAATTGAGAACCATCTGAACTAAGGGCTGCCCATTCAAGCTACCCAGCCAGGATCATTTAATAAGCTTATATACCAGTGCATGCCTCAGAACAAAGCTATAACATCTCAGATGAAACACAAAATTGAAACTAGCTCTCCTTGCTTAATGTTCACTATTTGTAGTGACTCCTATACCCACCCCCAATATCTGATTGGTCCAACATCCAAGATCCAATCAGATTTAAGATTGTATCTAGACCAATCAGATTTTGGGGGGGTGTTTATGAGACACTATAAAATAGCATGAAATCTTCAGAACAGCTCAATTTCTAATCAATTGTCAAACTAGCAGGTCTTGCCTTTGTATTTAGGTTAGAGATTTGGAAATAGATGGCTGGTTATTTATTTGGGCTGCAGAAATGAATGTTGTGAAGCTCCTGGGATTCATATCTATGGTGTTGTTGTATAGCAGTCTATAAACTGCACATATATGTTGGTAAAACAGATAAATGATAAAAATTGTGTTTTTGTTACAGAGCTTGTAATTGCTTTCCTTTAGCCAAACAGCCTGCAAGATAGTAACTAACCCAAGTGCCTATGTAGTTGCACTGCTAGTTTCACCATTCCCTGACAAGCACTCTCAAACAGCAGAGAGCAGATAGGGAATGTATAGGATAGGGGTTGTATATTGAAAACATGCAGTGTAAATACAACCAGGTTGTAATTAGTGCAGCCCTGCTACTTACATTTATTATAAGCATCCTCCAATAATGAGATGATCTGATCACTAAATATATATCCACTTACAATATAAGATTATTATAAAATAGAAATATGCTTAGAAATGCAAAATCACGGTTTATTCCTGCTGAGCAGGGAAATTATTTCTCTATTGCCCCAGAGCACTGCATAGTCAGGAAAACCCAACTTGGACACCTCACTACATGTTATGTAACATAGTAACGCTTTAGTTGCCGCCATTCACGTGGCAGGACGCACATAAGTAAAAAGACCTTTCAAATGTTGCAACAAAAATGAAAGTTTATTGCAAGCACTTTCTGCACATTTCCTTTAAGGTAACAGGTATAAAAGGACATCAATACTGAGAAAAATTGTTATCTTTAGATATCCAATCTGAAATATCTTCTGCTAGGTGTAGTTTTGCTATAACTAGAATGGAGACAGTGTTCATGCAAATCATGTGAATTGCATGATGGGAAATTCCCTCTTTCAATGCTGCCTCATAGTGATTACTGAGCATGCTTGCCCTCATAGAAACCTCAACAAGGAATAGTTAGAGGCGGAAACAAATTACACTAGAAATGGCTCCTACTCTTTAATTTCTGGGACTTTGAAGAGACATTACAGGAGAACCATTAGGAGCAGAGGGGTAAGGTGAGGATTTTTAAACACTACACAATGAGGCCAGTAGTAGGATAAATTTTAGTTTTGTGGGTGGACATGCCCTTTAACCACCAGCTGGGAAATTACCCAGAAGTCTCTCCTTCCCTTATCTGCATGATGAGTAAGGGAGCTGTGGTGAAAACTCTCCCTAACTTACTTGGTCCCTTAGTAAATGTTATTCTTTAAGCAGTTTATAGATGCCTGTTTGTTTAAACAGTATAGAGAGACTTGTGCAATTTTACAGGACATTATAAACAGTGAAATAAGATTTTGTTTCTCTACTCTAATAAGTAAATCCCACAATCCATTCTTATTTTCTTCTACTGGTGGGAGATTGTTTCTGGGAAAATGCTGGTCTAATGTGGTCCAATGACATCTGCAGTAGTGTTGGTCAAATATGTTGTAAGGTGTTTGACCAAGAGAAACAAAACCATATTTCAAGTTCAGTTAATTTAAAAAAATGATTGATATTGATACAATTCCTTTTTCACTTGTGTAACAGTCTTATTTTCACTGTATGCCTTCCCATGGGTCCTCCAAATAACCAAATCGGAATGAGAATATTTCATCAATGCCGTATTCAGGAGTTTAATCAGATCTCACACTAATTGATGCTTGTCAACAAAAACAGCACAATAAACAAGAAGAAATAGAAAACCACTATGGCTAAAGCCATGAGCTTTTCCACTCAGGTACATTAACATACAGCAAATGGCTTGCAGTGCTTATATCTAAGCACAATTCCATGACATGCCAGTATAGCTCCTGAGCCTATACAAATCTGTAACTCAGACCTCTCACTTTTTATAGTGTTTCCCAAACACACCTCCAAAGTCTGATTGGTCTAGATACAATTTTAAATCTGATTGGATCTTGGATCCTAGACCAATCAGATTTTGGGGGTGGGTTTAAGAGACACTACAAATAGTGAATGTTCAGTAAGGGGTCCAAGTTTCAATTTAGCATTTCATCTGAAATATTATATCTTTGTACTAAGGCATGTACTGGGAAATCAGCTTATTGAGTGATTCTGGCTGGGTAGCTTGAATGGTCAGCCCTTAGCTCAGATGGCTCTCAGTTTAGTTCTCAGTATTTGGCTGTCTAAGATAAAAAGTTGCCAGCAAAAAAAAAACCTGATTTCCCCCAACTAAGTAAAGCAAATCTGAGTAACAGCGCTATTTATTTATTGGAATATCTGCTTCCAATTTTTCACCAGAAACAATCTCCATTGATAGAACATAGGGATTCAAAAAAACATCAAAACTGTTTAGAGAGCAACATGGTAATTAAAGAGATATCAGAAACACATGCAGCAAAGCTGAGTCTGAATAATTGCAGTGTAAAAGCAACAACTGTGCAATAAATGCAGCTCTGCTTCTAACAACAGTTGTGTACTTCATTCACCAGATAATCTTGTATCTCTATGTCTCTCCCTTTCTTTGTATATAAATATATATTTTTAACTAAAAAAAAGTAGGTTATCATACAAATATAACCTGATATATGAAATAAAGAGGGTCTGAAATATTTACTAAAATCTGTATATGTAGTTACACAGATAAACTGATTCAATCTGACATCAACATGCCACTTGCACACAACAATATCAGATCATGTAGTTCTGATGACTAGAAGAAGGGAAAGGGTTAATGTAAAATCCCAGAATCCCAGGTGGGACTTGCAAATCAGTTGTTTGCATGTTTAACTGATCCTGCATGTTTAATTAATAAATAACCATTATGCAAACCCCTTCTGATTGGTGAATATATCTCCATAGACTACAAGCACACTGCCCACTATAGGAGGAGAGAAATTAATGGCTGCCCCCATAAAAAACACAAAAATTAAGGTATCTGGATAACTGGTCCAAAAAAATAATTCAAGTATATGGCAAAAGTACACAGGATAGCGCTCTCTGCAAATTTACTTTAGATCATTTTAGCACTGTAGATGCCCTTTAACGATCGATTTTATGATCATAAATTTACGATACCGATCGTAAATCTACGATACCGATCGTAAATCTATGATAACAAAATGGTAGATTTACAATCCCCATAGTATACCATTGCGGTAGTTTTACTACCGCACGGTATTCTATGATCGTACGTTTGATAACTAACCCGCGGTTCACTAAAAAATTATACCACTGCTTTATAAATATGGCCCTTTGTTTGTAACCATGACCTGCTTAAATTGTTAGGGAAAAAAAATATCATCTAGTGGTTTCAGAACACGGGAAATACTTAAAAACCCACAGTTTCGCAAACTTGTGATACCGCAGGTTATTGTTAAAGTACGATTGCATCTGTAAATGTACAAACGTTTGTGATTACCATGTGGTACCCAAATACTGCAATGGCATTGTATGGGCCAGTATAAATCTACGATTATGGCAATGAGCATTAAAGGCTCAGTATCACAAATTAACAACACTGCACCTTTAGAAATATGGCCCCAAAGTATTATAAGGAGGGCTGCACTTATCGAAATGCGTTGCTTTTTCTCTGTAGGTATTTGACTCAGCTTTGCTGCAGTGTTTCTAATGCCTGTTTCATTACACTGTTGTTGTCTCAAAAAATTTGTTTCAGAAAAAAGCTGGAAATAATTCATAAATTTGGTGGGTTTTTTTTGCCTTCCTCTGGATCAACAGTTAGGCAGGAAATGATATTGCTAGATGGATATATGTCTTTATTCGACCTCAAATACTATACTATACTAAATAGATTCCAGTTGTTTCTTTGATAGTATAATAAAGATTAGGTGTTTAGATGTAAGGAGATAATCTTACATTTCAGGAGTGGGGTAGTTCTTCCTTTCTTACAGGCAACCAAATTCTGTGCATTGAATTAGAAGCCACCAGAACTGAAGGTTGTATATTTAACCAACTCACCCAAAAGCAGGCTTCCTTCTCAGCACAAGCCTGAGCACAAAACATTCCAGACCAGATACAATCAGATTTAAGATTTAAATGAGTCCAATCAGATTTTGAAGGTGTGTTTGGGAAACACTATAAAATGCAAGAGACCTCAATTGCAGCCTAGTGTTGGCTTAGCAGCTATCCTGATAAGTTGTAGTCTTGTATTTAGTCTACAACAGTTATCTGTTAGTCAAGTATACCTGGCTGGGTAGGGTTAATGTGCTGACTTCAGCACTGGTGATTCAACCACTGGCTGTTTGAAAGACTCTTAGGGCCCTATTTATAAAAGATCGGTATCGTTATCGTAAAATACCGATCGTTATCGTAAAATAACGACCGGGTTTTGACCGTTATTTACCGATAACGACCATTATTTACCGATACCGGTCGTTATTTACCGATAACGACCGGTATTTACCGATATCATTAAATAACGGTCGTTATCGGTAAATAACGACCGGTATTTACCGATAACAACCGGTATTTAACGATATCATAAATAACGGTCGTTATCGGTAAAAACCCGGTCATTATTTTACGATAACGATCGGTATTTTACGATAACGATACCGATCTTTTATAAATAGGGCCCTTAGAGTGGAATTCTGGTTAGTTCTCTGTTTATGTTGTTTTGGAGCAGGCCCTATCAAAGAAAGATTTATGTTTTGCATTTTTGAATTACAGAGGCTTTATTTTTTTTATATCAAACACCTTGGAACAATTTCCAACAGTAAAGGAAAGTCATAGCATGGTAGCAGTTCTAACATTCTACTTTTGTTTTTTGATTTTCTACAAAGACAACCAAAAATATTGCATAACAACTTCCTATATTTCATTTTGGTATTCATGTGTAAACAGACGGCTGCTACGCATTCTAGGCTTTGAAAAATAAAAAAACAGGAAGTTAATCATGTTAGGGAGAGTTTCCCACAACTTCCCTAAACAAATAAGGGGAAAGAGACTTCTGGGTAATTATAATGTTAATTTGCATTTCTGGTATGTTAATTAGAATTTTTCAGCAGTGAAGACAGTAGTGAGCATGCTCCAACCCTAACCCTAGGGTCAGTGCAGATGATTTGGTGATCAATGGCAGCCTCCATAAGACACATACAAAATGGAGGACCACAGTTCGTCTTTAGTATATACAGGATCACTAGTATGGGAGGTTGAATAAAGACATACATCCATCTAGTCCCACATTTTTTTTATCCTACCTATGATCCCTGCCTAACATTAGATCCAGAGGAAAGGGAGGGAGGGCGAGGGGAATGTATAAAGTTTGACCGCAAATGAAAATAACTATCAGGGAGATTTAATAAAAGTTCTTATCGTTTAAAATGGTGCTTATTTTGCCCCAACCAATCAGATCTTATTTAATATTTGAAAGCTAACATCTGATTGGTTGGGGCAAAATTAGCACTATTTTTAACGATAAGAGCTCCAACCCTAACTCTAGGGTCAGTGCAGATGATTTGGTGATCAATGGCAGCCTATTTATTAAATAACCCTGTATATGTATTAATCCAGTAATTTCTATATTTATTTCATTTCAGAATGTATCCAGCTCTTTCCTGAAACTATCCAATGAACCCGCTATCACCACATCTGCTGGAAAGCAGTTCCACAGTGTCACCATTCTCACAGTAAAGAACATTTCCTTACCCCCCCCCCATTACAACAACGAAACTGCTAGTTTCACCCTGAATCCAGGTTTGGTATAAAAGTAACAAAAATTGTTAATTATAGGTTATGACATACCAAGCAGTAAGCACCATTTATTAGGATATAATTTACAATACAGTCACGGCTCTTATGTATAATTATTATAATATTATTTATCCCTAGAAGTGTGCCCTTCCTCAGCTCTGACACTGTGTACTTATGATTGCAACAGGCTGATAAAACATCAAATTAGCAATTTAAAGGGACTGTCCACCCCCTCTCTACAAAAATCTATATACTGTAAAATACCCCCAAAAGCTGGACATCGTTTTATAGAAAATCATTAAATCAGCTCCCAGACAGAGATATCATACTTAATAGCTCCTCTTCGATACTTATAAGCTCCTCCTCGATCTGCACTTCCGGGTAAGGCAGTCAGTGTCAGCTGTGACAGTGACATCACAGCCAATCACTGACTGCCATTCCCTCAGCAGTGTCCACTGCGGCTGCTCAAGAACACAAAAAGAACACAGCAGCCACAGTGGAGAGAGAGTGAGGAGACTGGAAGCAGTGGTGGATAGAGGAGCTTGTAAGTATAATAACTCTGGTTGGGATTCGGGAGCTGATTTAAAGATTTTCTATAAAACTATGTCCAGCTTTTGGGGGGTATTCTACAATTATATAGATTTTTGTAGAGAGGGGTGGACAGTCCCTTTAAATAGAAATTCTTTATGTAGAGACATATATTTTTTTTGTTTGTATCTTTTTATCTACTTCTTTAATTGCAAAGCAAATCAATGTATTTTTGTGAATTCTACAGGCACAATATTGGCTATGAAAAGTTCTGCATTATAATGTAAATCTGTTATGGACTGTCATATTCGTTTTTCACTAGTTAAACGCTTGCAATCAGACTGTATCAGACAGTATTACCTGGCCAATAACATTTCATTTCCATCTTGATTAGAGTAATGGCTTCTATCACTAAGTTTAAAATTACAGAAAGGAATATGTCTTCAAATACCCCTTATTAAAATGCACAAAACCCCAAAGAGGCCATCCACAAGGTCAATTTAATTTTTACCCACTGCTTAACTAGCCTACATAAATGCAAGTAATTACTAGAAATCTGATCTCAAACTTCTCACTGAGAATACTGTAATTGAACTAAAAATCCCATGTTCCATGAGATTAGCTTTCTACTACTTACATATCTATAATGAGCAATCCCAGAGAAGAATCCCAGTGACCAAGAAAAGCTTTCTAGGATTTTATATAGAAAAATAAAACAGGATTGTGACATTGAAAATTTGCAATATTAGAAATACTGGTATTGTACATCTGCATTGGAACTTTTTAAAACTGTTGTAAAATATGCATCGCAAAATTTCCATACCGTTGGTATTTTGTGCACATGCTGTGTGCAGTATCACCAATTGGTCCAGCATTATGGTCTTTAAAAACCGCACCAGTATTTTTTTGACGTACTTTAATGTCTATAATATAAAATAAACTATCAGTATTCATGGCACATTGTAAAATGCCTCACCAGACATAATAACATACACCATGGGTTTATAAAAAAAATATCTTATTTTAAGGGCATTCTCTTGTTCTTATGTTAAAGGGCAACAATAGTGAAAAAATTACTTTGCCTCATCTTAATCTATAAATTAATACTTGTAATTAGCACATTCTTTGAGGTTTGTGTATACAGTAATTGATTTGCTCAGGTTCAGTACCTCTCCTCCCAATCTTAACCGTCACCTCCTTCCATCTGGCCAGACTGTCTATAATAGCAAGCATGCTCAGTAATCGCTAAGAGGCAGCATTGGAAGAGGGAATTTCCCATCATGCAATTTACATGATTTGCATGAACACAGTGTCCATTCCAGTTATAGCAAAACTGCACCTAGCAGAATATTGGATATCTAAAGATAACTATTTTTTTTAGATGTCCTTTTGTACCTGTTACCTTAAAGTAAATGCACAGAAAGTGCTTGCAATAAACTTTGATTTTTGTTGCAGCATTTGAAAAGTCTTTTTACTTATGTGTGTCCTGCCACGGGAATGGAGGCAGCTCAAGAATTACTATGTTACGTAACATAGTAACTCTTTAGTTGCTGCCATTCCAGTGGATTATCCAATTGTTCACTTTCTGTACAATAAGGTATCCAAGTTGGTTTTTCCTGGCTATGCAAGGCTCTGGGCCATGGATTTCCAACCTGAAGTCCTCCAGATGTTGGAAAACTACAACTACAACTATCAGCGTACCTCCATTGCAGAAAGGAATACTGGGAGTTGTAGTTTTCCAACATCTGGAGGGTCCGCAGGTTGGACATCCCTGCTCTGGGCAATAGAGCAATACATTATTAGTGGATATATATTTAGTTATCAGATCATCTCATTGGGGGACACTTATAATTAATGTAAGTAACTGGGCTGCGTTAATTACAACCTGATTGTATTTATACTGCAGTGATTCTGGCAGCAAGGCTGCATGATTTCCATGTACAACCCCTAACTGCCCTTTGCTGTATGAAAGTGCTTGTCAGGGAATGGTGGAACTAAGAGTACAACTACATATGTATTAGGTTTGCTCACATTTTAGTAGAAAAACATACAAAGACAAGGTACCAAATAAGGGATACATGCAACTCAAATAAGTGAAGTTGCTTATTTATTGGATATACATGTTTCAGACAATGGAGGTAATTTATCAATTGTGACACTTGATGACAAAGAACTAGTAGTGCAACAACATATGTATTAGATTTGCTCACAATGTTGTAGGCTATTTGGCTAAAGTAAAGCAAATTCAGGTTCTGCGAACAAAAGTCTATTTTTATCACTATCTGTTATATCCACATGTATCTGCTGTTTACGGACTGCTACACAATGACACCATAGGTAATAAATCTAGGAGCTAAAGATTATTCATTGCTGCAGTCCAACTAAACAACCAGCCACTTACTTGCAAATAACTAACCTAAACACAAAGGCAAGACTTGCTAGTTTGACTCCTGATAAGAAACTGAGATTCTATGAGGATTTCATGAAGTTTTATAGTGTCTTATAAACCCCCCCCCAAAATCTGACTGGTCAAGAACCAGTCTTAAATCTGATTGGCTCTTGTATTATTGACCAATCATATGTTGGGGATGTGCCAAGGAGACAGTATAAAACATCCAGAGGCCTTCAGCAAGTCCTAATTCTGTTTTAGTATCAGAGCTGCTAGTTTGTGCTGCAAGCATAGCAGCTATCAGATGTTTGGTGCCTAACTGAGCTTTCTAAATGCACAAGTTTTGGTACCTGGTAGTTGCAGTGTGGAGGCTCTCTCCTTTGCTACATCTAATTTAGTATTGTCTGGAGCAATAAATAAAAAATATTTCATATAGTTATTTCAGAAAGTAGTTGCCAAGTATGGAGCCTGAGTTTTTTTCAGCCTGATCAAATTCACTGGCTTTGAACAAAATAATTTGTTCAATAAATGTTGGTGTAGTAGAATTATATCTACCACCATTTCCTCCAAAGACACTCTCTAATAGCAGAGGGCAGTCTGGGAATGGTTGGAGTTATATATTGATAATATATAGAGAACTACAGGTTAATCAGGTAAAACACATGTAACCAGTCTGAGTCGGAATGATCACAGTATAAAATACAATAAATTTACAATAATGCAGCCCTGCTAATTACATTATCAGTCTGTCAGACTCTGTGTAATACAAGGTTTGTTACCATGTAACCTCCATTTATGGCTTTTACATGTGTGTGGGGAGAGATGGGATAAAACAGTTTTTTTCTTTGATTACTGAGTTTCTGGGAGTTTCCAGGGAATAACTGGAAGATTTATTGACTTTATTAATTATTGTAATGTGGGACTAGCAAAGATGTCTGAGAACTTTCTCCTTGATCTGCCAGTACACGCGTGTCCTGCTTACTCTTACACATAGTGGCAGCTTCTGTACTGTTTATAGTTAGAGGGATATGGTAATTTACTTCATAGGGAGGGCCGTGGATATGGTAATTCACAGCAGTAGGAGGGTGTGACTATACATGCCATTCACTTTGATTGACAGTTCCTCCCTCTGAATCTTTAAAACTTATAAATCTAATATCTACAAAATGGGTGGACGGATTGGAAAAAGATGAATTATAGTTTAATAGTATGAGGTTTTTAAAAGTTTGAATTTGGACACTATAGTTGCTCTTTAATGTTTTGCCATTGTGGCAAATTTATCCTTCATATTTCTTGTGGTAAGGATATTTATATATTTAAATGTCAATTACCCCAAACCACACACCTCCCTTTTGATGTACACAGGGTAAGGACCTAAAAAACTTCTCCCAAAAAGGTACATTTGGCTAGGCTAGATGGAGATAGATGGATGGGACATAGACATACTAGCAAATGCAACTTTAAGTAAGTATTGCCATCAATCTAATATACCCCAACTGGTTAGGAGTCAGGACCTAGTGCATTAGGTACTGACTCTAAGTTCATAAAAAAGGAAAGGTGGGTTGGGGGGGGTTAAATTGTAAATAAGCTCTAGACATATGTTAACTAGATATGGGCGTAATTTAACAGGAAAATTGACTGCACAAAATCCTATTACATTGTTGGCACCCTTAATAGCACTTGGATTCCCATTAGTTTCAATAACCAGCTTCCTATACTATTTTTACAGTTTTGCTTCCCATAGACCTTTGTTGAATTTAGTAAATCTGCCAGTGAAACTTAAAGCCATATTTATAAAAATGCGCTAATGTTGTTGTTTTGTATTGCCAGACTTTACAATTGCAATTAGCATTATTACCACCATATTTATAAAAATGTTGATTATTGCCATGATGGTGATTGACAATAAAATACCAGGGCTGTAAGTGATAATTAGGTAACATTACAGAGGACAATTACATGTGGAAAAAAGAACCCTAGTTAATTGTATTGTAAAATAAAATAGCTAAAAGCAAAAAACTAAAATTGAAAATCGTTTATTCAGTACATGAATAAAAATAGACCAGCACCCCCTAACCCCACCCACAGTTTGTATCGGGAAACAAAAAAATGTTGTCGCTTTAGAAATATGAGTGAGTGCTTTTTTACATGGATGCATGGTGATATGTGATTATATTTAAAATGGTTATATGTGGTGGAAACTGTTTTCACCACCTATTATCGCTGCTTTATAAATTGTTAAAGGAACACTAAACCCCAAAAAAGAACTCTGTGCCATCTGTTTCTATTATTCACAGGGAGGTGAGAACGCTTATTCTCACCTCCCTGGAATAACAGGACGCTTGGGAGACCTAGAACTTACCTTACCCTCCGCTCCACTCGCAGCCGCTCCTTCACTGACAGCCGCTCTGTCCCGACCACGCGCCCTATCTTAGGCGCATGCGCACCAATACAAAATATAGGGCACGCGATCGGGAGAGAACAGCGAGCGGAGCGGCGGGTAAGGTAAGTTCAAGGTCTCCCGAGCGTCCTATTATTCACAGGGAGGTGAGAATAAGCGTTCTCACCTCCCTGTGAATAATAGAAACGAATGGCACAGTTCTTTTTAGGGGTTATGGGGAGTTTACAGTTCCTTTAAGTCCATTTTGGCAAAACTGTGATGATAATCGGAGGTAGGGTTTCCAGATCACCTGCTGATTGTAGGATGCTCTTAATAAATGCAGTTAGCAGGGCTGCACTGATTGCATTAAAACTGCATTACTGCTGACTAAGCCTTGCTGCATGTGATTTTAAAGGGCATGTCCACCCCCAAAACTATAATCCCCCCCACTACTGGCCCCACCATGTAGTGTAGTTTAATCCTTACCTAACATCCCAGCTCCATAGGGTTCTCCTGTAGTCCCCCCCTAAGTCCCAAAAAACTGCCCACCAGGAGGATAGCAAGATCCATATAGACTCTGCCTCCTCCCTGGCCTCCGGGAGAAGTTTGGCATGCGTACTGCAGCCCTTCTCCCCCTCCCTCCCCCTCCCTCCTCCCTCTCCCGATTCCCTCCCCCTAGCATTTACCCCTTTAGTATGTAATCCCACTGGTCCCCCAGCCCCAACCGCATAATTTTTATTTTAAGAAAGCTCCCCAAACTCTTACTTACCTCTCCTCTTTCCTCGCTGAGTCTGCCGCACCGCGTCCGTGATTGGCTGCCGCTCAGCCAATCACAGACGGGCTGCTGGTCCCCGCCCTCTGCTTGCATTCTCGCAAGCAGGGCCGGGACGCGGCGGAGGAAAGAGGGGAGTAAGTAAGAGTTTGGGGAGCTTTCTTAAATAAAAATTATGCGGTTGGGGCTGGGGACCAGGGGGAAGGCTATATTAAAAATTTGATTTAAGGGTGGACATACCCTTTAATAGGTGTCCTGATTTTTCACTGATCTGGAAACCCTAATCGGAGGTGAACACTTAACATTATAATTATGCCCATAAAACTAGCGGTTTTGCCCATCTTTAATGGTGACAACTGCCCACAGGTGTACAGTGAGAAGGAAATACTTTTGATTAGGCACCTGTATCCATATATCCAATTCTTACCATATGGTAGCTCTTGTTCTAGAATGTTGATTGTTTCTTAATCAGCTGCACTTCTATTCACTAGCACCAGCAAGATTTCAGCTCTAACAAATCCCCACAATGATAATTTTCTGCTCCTGTGATTCAATGCTTTTCATCTGCTAGAACTTAATAAGCATTATTATCCATTGTGCTTTTTTATGATCAGCTAATTACCTTTTGGTTCAGCAGCTTTTAATACCCATCTATTTAGACCTGTTATAACCAATTAGAGACCAACCAAAGTTGAAATGTATAATGTTAAAATTTTTGGCAAAATCAAACATAGCTTAAATAATAATCCCTCAGATTTTTGACAGTTATTACACAAAGTTCCAGAAAAATTGCCTGATTTTTATAATATGGGACAATAAATTATTTTGCTGATATTGGCCCCATTTGTTTGAATGCTGAGATTTTCTAATTATTGTCTATGTTTTCTAGCCAAAGGAAATGATAAAAAGTTTTGCATTATCTACTTCAGGAGACAGATTAGGATTGTTCCACAAGGATCTATATTTTATTATATCAGCAATATGAAAGAGGATAAATGTATTTAGAATGTATTCATTCTTTAGATCTTGCCTAAATGCCCATCTTAGATCCAGCTCTATAATATCATAACGTAGAACAAGGCCTGTCTAGACAAATGAAGCTTTATAAAAAAGATTGTCTTCTGTATCCACATGTAGCATTGTTAAAAAAATCATTTCTCAATAAATGGGTACCCAAACCAGCATATTTTTAATATAAATAATAGTATAGACCCTATAATTCCGAATTAACAGCTGTATCTTTCACCTCTCAGCATTTTGAATCTGGTTCATTATTTCCTTCTCTCATCCAATTGCCTTCCTGTTTTAGGGCAACTGGTGATCACCCATTCCTTACATAACCCAACTTACCACATCACAATACTTCAACTTCACCAATCACAATACTGGTGTCACAGGAGGCATAAATACAAGTGACACAACATCAAAGGGACCCCTATCGGATTAGTAAGCAGCTACAGATTTCTTTCCACATTTGACTGCTAAGGCAGAACAGACCTTATTCTATTAGACCTATCAAATTGCCTTTAGGCATTATGCCTTATATACATTCATATTAACCATAACTATAGCAGCATATTTTAGATTAACTGACAGCAACATAGCAGCCTTCTTAGCTATAGAATAAATTACAAAAGCACACACTTGTAGTGAATAGGTCAGCTACCACTTCCATGTGGGATTAATTTACTAACTACAAAGATATCGCTGGCTCTTGAATGATCAAAAGAACATAGTGACTCCCAACTGATACAATTGTTCCAATACGAACAAAAAGTATGTATCCACTATAATAGCAATATGCAAAATTGGCACGGAGCCCAGTGGAAACTAATTTAACCATATAGGCTAAAAAAAATTGTGTATGTATCAAATCAACATATTGACTCACATAAAACAAACAAAGGTCCGGGTGCCGATGCCCCAGACCTTTCACTAAGGAATTGGCGTCCTGCCACAGTCAGCTAAATCATCAAGCAGGAAAACAGCGATACAAACTGTGAGTAAATGTAGACTAACTCACCAAACACTGGAAGCGGCTCAGGTGCAAACTGCCCCGAGCCCGTCGCCACAGCTCATGTCGTCCAAAATTTGTATGTAGTAAGGAGCGTGCACACTGTGAGGCATCGGAATCAACACGTCCATCAAAACCCTTTATTCAAAATTAAACATAGAGCGAGTTAGAAGTACCTGACTCGCACTATGTTTAATTTTGAATAAAGACGGTTTTAATGGACGTCAGAGTGTGTTGATTCCGATGCCTCACAGTGTGCACACTCCTTCCATACAAATTCTTAGCTATAGACTCTACTTCCTAAATGTAAGTAAATGCAGACTACTGGAGTAGCATCTTAATATGCATGGGTGTTCTGGGGAGGAAAGCTTTAACATTAAGAGCAAGACCACACTGCGCTGCACACGCAATCACACAGGCAATCACCTACGATTATGTGTGCGATTCCGGTACGATATTGATGCGTTTACGGTTTTTTTTTTCTTTAGAGATAGGGAAACGCATGCGTTTGCAATTCGCATTGCACCCAAAAACACGCTTACAATGTTAGGAAAAAATCGCATGCGCAAGTGCCAATGCACCATAATCACAATAGTTTGGCCTATCCCTAAGAGTCGTTTTATTTTAACCCCCAAAACCAAAATTTAACCTTCTACTGGTCCCACTGTGTAGTGTTTAAAAATCCTTACCTAACTGTTCCTCATCAAGGTTTCTATAAGGGCAAGCATGCTCAGAAATAACTATGAGGCAGCATTGAAAGAGGGCATTTCCCATCATGCAATACACATGATTTGCATGAACACTGTCTCCATTCTAGTTATAGCAAAACTGCACACAGCAGAGGATAGTTCAGATTGGATATCTAAGATAACTATTGTTTCAGTATTGACTCCCTTTTATACCTGTTACCTATACCTGTAAATTTGCAGAAAGTGCATAAACTTTGTTTTTTGTTGCAGCATTTGAAATGTCTTTTTACTTATGTGCTTCCTGTCATGGGAATGGGGGCAGCTCAAGAGTTACTATGTTACATAGTTGCCGCCATTCCAGTGGATTATCCAACCATTCATTTTCTGTATATTGAGGTATCCAACTCACAGCACAGGAATAAACTGTGATTTTGCATTTGTTAGCATAGTTTTTATTTTATAATAAGCTTATATTGTAATAGGATATATATTTAGTTATCAGATCATCTCATAATTGGGGGAGTTTTATAGTAAATGTAAGTAGCAGGGCTGCATTCATTCCAACGTGGTTGTATTTACACTACATGTTTTCAATATACATCCCCTATCCCTATACATTCCCTATCTTCGCTCTGCTGTTTGAGAGTGCTTGTCAGGGAATGGTAGTGAAACTACATATGCACTTGGATTACACACAAGTTTGAATGCTATTTGGCTAAAGTAAAGCAATTTCAGGCTCTGTGATCCAAAATCTATTATTATTATTTATCTGTAATATCAATGTATATGTGCTTTTTATGGACTGCTAAACAATGGTACCATAGATAAGAAATCTCTGAAGTTTTGATGACGTTTTATAGTGTGTCAAACACCCCCCCCCAAAATCTGATTGATGTAGATACAATCTTAAATCTGATTGGATCTTAGACCAATCAGATATTGGGCGTGGGTTTTGGAGTCACTACAAATAGTGAATGTTCAGTAAAGAGAGCTAGTTTCAGTTGAAATGTTATGTCTTTGTACTTAGGCATGAACTGTATAAGCTTATTGAGTGATTTTGACTGGGCAGCTTGAATGAGCAGCTCTTAGCTCAGATGGCTCTCAGTTTAGTTCTCAGTATTTGGCTATCAGTATCTAAGATAAAAAAAAATTCCAGAAAAAGTTTGGTTTGGTATCCCAAGTACTCAACAGGAGATCTGAATAACAGTGCTATTGATGTATTGAATTATCTGGTTTCAAAATTTCACCAGATATAATCATCAGTTAGGGCTAGGCCACACTAGCGCGTTTTTCGCGCATTTGCGCACGCGTTTCACGCTAAAATGGAAATTGCGGGAACGCAAAAATTCCCGCGATTTCCGATGCGCATGCGATTGCGCGTCCGTTCGCGTTTTGGTAACGCATGCGTTCACCATTTTTGGTGCGTTAAGGCATGCGTGTCCATAACGCAAAAACGCATGCGCAAAACGGGCAAGAATCGCGCACACAATCGCGTGCGATAACGCTCGCGATTTTGTGCGCGATTCCTGTGCGTTGCAGTGTGGCCTCACCCTAATAGAGCATAGGGGAATGATTGCAAACCAGTCTAGAGAGCAACAGGGTAATCAAAGGGATATCAGAAACACATGCAGCAAAGCTGAGTCTGAATAATTGCAATGTAAAAGCCACCAGTCTGTAATAAATGCAGCGCTGCTTATAACAGTTGTCTCCTTCATTCACCACATAATCTTGTATAGCTCTGAATATATATATATAATTTGAGCTGCATACCAGTTTTCTGAAGAATACAAAGGTTTTTATCAATAAATGTTGCTGTTATATATTTGAGCATATATTGATATTGGTGTGCGGCTCAGATTTGTCTTACTATAGCGTGTTGAGACATTAGGCATCTCTTTAAGAGATTCACATCCTTGCCTTTTAAAGGAACATGATTATGGGGGGGTCATATTTCTAAATCCGCGGTATTGCTTTTTAGTACATGTACGGCTACCGTGCTTGTTTTGTCTTTTAAAGGGGAACCGTGGTCCTCCATTTTGTATGTGTCTTATGGAGGCTGTCATTGATCACCAAATCATCTGCACTGACCCTAGGGTTAAGGTTGGAGCATGCTCACTACTTCCTGGTTGGAAGGATAAAATGAAAGCACATACTGTGTGAACCAATGTTCTATAAATTTAAATATAATTCAAAGGATAATTGCTTGTATTTTTACAGTTGTTTTCATAATCAAAGTGACATCCCTGCCAAGCAGTCAGCCAAGCTGTTCCTTAGAAATATGTCCTTCAATAGATAAACCTAAATAATGATAATAGTATTATAAATGGGAATAACTTTTTATAGAACCAAATACAACCATATGTAGATAACTCCGAGTGCACACCAGTCTTAGGCAAACGAGTTTTGTTTATTAACACGCAACGTTTTAGTGCCCGTGCGACACCTTCCTCAGACTCACAACAAATGGCAAAAAAGTGCTAGCTTATATAGTGTATGGAGCATGAACAAACCAATTAAAAGAAAGACCTCTAGTGTTCAATTAATATAACAGTGTTAAAAAAATACAATCTTGATTACAATACAACCTTATAGCATAAAATCCATAACACAATATCATATAAAGTGCATATAAAATAAGGTGCTATACATGGTAAAGATATAAACATCTCTGATATTTTAGCAATGTATTAATAATACTAAAATATAGACTGTGAATAAATGTATGCTATGTGATAAAAAGTGAATATATAAAATATTAAATATTAAAAACATTACAATCATAGTAAATTCAACAACGGCATCTGTATTAAATAGTGCTAAGATATATAAATAGTACTTAGCTAAAAATAAATAAATACTACCTTGTGATGACCTTCCTTATTTATTACTCAGATAACATTTAAGACCTAAATTAGTATTTTAAAGTTTTTCTTTGACTAAATACAGCCATATGGTAAACATAAAAACTTACATTTTGTGTGTGTGTGTGTGTCTGTGTTAGGAAAATTGGTGTGCTATTGATTAAAAAAACAATTGAACTCTTAGTGATTTTTATAGTGGATTGTCTTTTAATATTTTTATTGTTTTAAATGTTCAATGTTCTTGTGCGATCTGCAGAAATGTTACCACTGCTCACGAATTGGAACTTTTGGTAATACCAGCAACATGAAAGAAAACTGAAAGCCTCCAACATCAATGAAGCTCATTAAGACAGCATGCAGTGAGTAGCTAAGCCCCCAAAGGTACTATAATAAAAAATAAACTCATGGATGGAGCTTGCATGTTGAGCTTAGAAGTCTCTCCTAGGGACTAAATTCTGCCAACTTTTTAAATAAAATATAACATTTGTTTCAAGCTATACAGTATATTTAATTTCTACTATTTTTTTTTTCAATGTAATATTACCCAAACTCTATTTGCCCTCTTGGGGTAATAAATGAATGTTTATTTTTTATATGAGTATGATTGTTTTAATGATCACAAGTATAAATCCGGAAATGCACAGCATTACATTTTATTTTTGGAAACACATTTGTCCTTAGAACCAATAAACCCAAACTGGTAGATGATAGTTTAGTGAGTTCATATTAAAAATTAAAATCATAATAGCAATTATGTCAGCACAGTAATCCAATTAAACCAGATAATTGTGCAATGTCACATGGGTGTCCAAAAATGTTAGTATCCAAAAATGTATAATTTTTACCCCATTACATCCCTAGGGGGTAAATACTCCCAATCTGAGATAGAAACAGGCTAAAATAAACAATAGGGACATTCAACTCTTCACTCTGCAGTAAGTGTGTGTTTTATTCTCCCATCTGAGTACAACAAATGCCAATGTTTTAAGTCTTGCCCAAAGTGTTGCCATTTGTTGTACTCAGATGGGAGAATAAAACACGTTTACGTAATTTCAACGTTCACATTAATTGGGTACTGTGAAGGTTTTTAGGACCATGGTTAGTATGGTCTGCAACAGGATTTATTGTACAGAAATGCGAGCATATTTGGGTGATTTTTTGTCATTATAGAGTACATGAAAGAAAATGGGATTAGTAATGGAATATGTATGTCATAAATGTGCCTCTAATGCTAATTATTTCTGGCACTGAAGAGAAATCACTACTTAATAATCTATCTGTTAGCACTGCCTCCCCGTTGCTTGTTGAAAAACAAAGGGTTGTGAAAACATGTGCTACTCCCCTCCAAATGACATTGGATTTCACTGATAATTAAAGAAATGGTTATAACAAATGCTTGTGAAGGTTCTCATTCATCCAGGTCATGGTATATCTGTTGTATTCAATTAGATCAACTGGACTTGAAATGTAGTTCTTGAAGACGTTTCGCTAGTCATCCGACTGGCTTTCTCAATTCAGAATGACTTGTACAAGAATCTGTGGCAATTATGTACCCTGGAAAATCCCAATTAGCATATCACAGCCAGGTGTTAAGGGTGTGATTAGATAGTGGCTAAGAGGTGTTATAGGAACGCCCAGAGTAAGGTGTTAAAACAGCATTGTACATGGCAGACAGTTGGTGTCGAACCCCCCCACCTCTATTTAGGCTTGGTTTCTTTATTTTCACATAAATGGCCTCCTTAACACCTCTCTTGAACCAGTCACGTTCCTTCGCCAGTATGTTAACATTACAATCTTCAAAGGTATGCCCTTTATCCTTAAGATGCAGATACACGGCTGAGTCCTGACCCGAGGAATTGGCTCTTCTGTGCTGGGCCATACGTTGATGCAGTTGCTGTTTGGTCTCCCCCACATACAAATCAGAGCATTCTTCACTGCACTGCACTGCATATATGATGTCGCTTTTCTTGTGTTTAGGTATTGGGTCTTTCGGATGTACCAATTGCTGCCTCAGTGTGTTGTTCGGTTTAAAGCAGACCGGGATACGATGTTTTTTGAAAATTCTTCTTAATTTCTCGGAGACCCCTGCTACATATGGGATGACCATGTTCTTCCTCCTGTCTTGCTTTTCCCCTTCACTGTTGGTATTCGTGTTCTTTTCTTTCCTTCTACTTCTTTTGACAAAGGCCCAGTCTGGATATCCACAAGTTTTAAGGGCTCCTCTGAGATGTTTAATTTCTTTAGCCTTCGCCTCTGTGCTAGTGGGGATGTTCTCGGCTCTGTGTTGCAGGGTTCTGATGACACCCAGCTTGTGATCTAAAGGGTGGTGGGAGTCAAACATCAAATACTGATCTGTGTGTGTTGGTTTTCTGTAAACCTCTACTTCCAGTTTACCATTTTCCTTAACTTCTACCAAGCAGTCCAAGAAAGCCAGTTTGTTGTTTTGTACCTTCCCTTGTGAATTTAATGTTTTGGTCCACCGCATTAATGTGTTCTGTGAAAGCTTGTACTTCCTTCTGGTGGATTTTAACCAGGTGTCATCAACATATCTGAACCAGTGGCTGGGTGCTATGCCCTTAAAGGTATTAAGCGCCTGTGTTTCTACCTCCTCCATGTAAAGGTTGGCCACAATAGGTGAAACTGGAGATCCCATAGCACATCCATGTTTTTGCTTATAGAACTTATCCTGTATTTGAAATAGGTGGTATTCAGGCACAAGTCCAACAAGGAACACACCTGTTCTGGGTTGAGATCTGTTCTGCTGGTAGTAGAGGTTTAAGAAAACAACACACACCGATCAGTATTGATGTTTGACTCCCACCACCCTTTAGATCACAAGCTGGGTGTCATCAGAACCCTGCAACACAGAGCCGAGAACATCCCCACTAGCACAGAGGCGAAGGCTAAAGAAATAACATCTCAGAGGAGCCCTTAAAACTTGTGGATATCCAGACTGGCCTTTGTCAAAAGAAGTAGAAGGAAAGAAAAGAACACGAATACCAACAGTGAAGGGGAAAAGCAAGACAGGAGGAAGAACATGGTCCATCCATATGTAGCAGGGGTCTCCGAGAAATTAAGAAGAATTTTCAAAAAACATCGTATCCCGGTCTGCTTTAAACCGAACAACACACTGAGGCAGCAATTGGTACATCCGAAAGACCCAATACCTAAACACAAGAAAAGCGACATCATATATGCAGTGCAGTGCAGTGAAGAATGCTCTGATTTGTATGTGGGGGAGACCAAACAGCAACTGCATCAACGTATGGCCCAGCACAGAAGAGCCAATTCCTCGGGTCAGGACTCAGCCGTGTATCTGCATCTTAAGGTAAAGGACATACCTTTGAAGATTGTAATGTTAACATACTGGCGAAGGAACGTGACTGGTTCAAGAGAGGTGTTAAGGAGGCCATTTATGTGAAAATAAAGAAACCAAGCCTAAATAGAGGTGGGGGGGTTCGACACCAACTGTCTGCCATGTACAATGCTGTTTTAACACCTTACTCTGGGCGTTCCTATACACCTCTTAGCACTATCTAATCACACCCTTAACACCTGGCTGTGATATGCTAATTGGGATTTTCCAGGGTACATAATTGCCACAGATTCTTGTACAAGTCATTCTGAATTGAGAAAGCCCGTCGGATATGATAGCGAAACGTCTCAAGAAAACTAAATTTAAGGTTCCAGTTGATCTAATTGAATACATCGGTTATAACAAATCATATGGAAAATGCAATGTGAATAGTATAGTTCTGTGGTTTACACTAAGGGGGTGATGCAATATAGTAACCCGACACAGCTTACCTGCCCGAGTTCCCACAATGCAAAAAATCCACGTGCGAGATTTAGTACATCATGGGATCTTCGCTATTCCCGAACTGATATTAAGTCGGATAGCGTGAGTTTTACGCTGACTTGGGAATTTTGTGCCCAATATTGCATTGCCCCTAAATTTCTCAAAGGATAAGCGCAGCCTAAAAAGTAGCACTTGTTTTTCCAATTGCTAAGATATGGATAGATAAATTGTGATGCCATAACTTGTCTATATATTTTCCAACAGCCCTGCATGACCCTGCAGATCACCACATATGAACTCAGTGTAGTTCAGATCTTACATGTCCACTCATTATTATCTAAATATTCTATGTTTATTCTAAATATAGATGTCCAAGCCCTTATTTAATGAAGAATTGTCTGACCTTCAATTACTTAACTTAATACAGCTTTAAGTTTTAGCTTTTATTGCTTCACTTTTTTAAAATAACAATTATATGTCCTTATTTGCCTCATACAGTATACTGTATTTAAAATTGCTACCATGCAAATGGCAATTCAGATCACAAGCAGAGCTTTATGATTCATAGAAATGACTGTTGCTGACTGTGATATAAATATATGACGATAGTTTGGTGCCCACCCTCTTATTTTATATACACAGTCTCATCTGGATCTTTGATCCCATGAATGCTGAGGTCAGATGAATGTGTCAAATATCTAATATCTGTGAATGTTATATTTTTCTTTATGTAGCGTAAAGAGTTTTTCTGTAAATCTAAATGCATTCCTGATATACAACATCCTTTTTAAATTATTTTTTAGATTATTCTGAACATTAACCTAGTGTATTTAAGACATCCTATAGAGAATGGTTTGGTAAAGCACTGATAAGCACTGAGACTTAAGCTGGGTACACACTATCAGATCCTTCCTCCTAAACGAGCGTTCGGCAACCTGTCGGGCAGGAGAAAGGACTGCCTGTCGCGGCAATAGTGGACACGACCAAAAATTTACCGCGACAGAGTGTGCGTTCCATAGAGAACCGCAGAGCTTAAGGGTGTCCAGAAGCATAAGAGTCATGTAAGGTCTATCCAACCTATAACACAGCAGGCAGTCAGGAAAAAAACCCGAGAGACAAAAGGCACTCATAGGACATAGATAAAGGAAATAGATAAAGTAATATCCCCAACTCTAAAGGGGGGGGGGGAATAAATCAGTATAGTGGTATACTCAAAAAACCTTCCAACCAGGAAAGTATCATAAAAACATACTTTATTTGCCAATATATAAAAATAGTAATAAACACCTAAAAAACCACACAGTAATAGAAAACGTGTCTGAGTGTCCCCAGAACCCCAATATATATCTGACTAAAGTGTCCCCGAATTAATAGCAGCATGGAGTGCTTCCCTAATCTATGTCCTATGGGTTTTCTTTTTGGCTCTCTGTTTTTTTCCTGACTGCCTGCTGTGTTATATGTGTGTTTATACACCCATAGCACCTGCATATATTTTTTTGAGTGACATTAGAGGGTATTTATACTAATATTCCAGTATTTTCTTGGGAGCTCTAGCCAACCAGTGAACTTTTTTCATTCTCTCACAAGGAAGTATCCTGTAAACAACTGTAAACAAATCCTCAGGATTAATCACGTTCTATCCCTTACAGCAGTGGTATACGTGTAACGTAATTTATGTAAAACAAAAAAATTATTGTATGTAAAAAAAAAAATGTATTCAGATTGTAAGGAATTGTTAGAAAGTGTGTATTTGTGCAATCTCATGAAGTTAACAGTTGCATTCAGAATCACATTTTAATTTGGTCTTATTCATTTTATTTTTTTCTTTCGTGTTGTTATTCTTTTTCATTATTTTAGGGCAGGTACACCAATTAAGGGCCCTATATATAAAAGATCGATATCGTTATCGAAAAATAAAGATCGTTATCGGAAAATAGCGTTCGTTATCGTAAAATAACGATCTGTATTTTCCGATAATGATCGTATTTTCCGATAACGATCGGTATTTGTATTTTCCGATAACGATCGTATTTTACGATAACGATTGTATTTTACGATAACGATCGGTATTTTATGATACCGTAAAATACCGATCGTTATCGGAAAATACAGATCGTTATTTTACGATAACGATCATTATTTTTTTGATATCGATCTTTTATAAATAGTTAGAAATAATGTATGGTATTGGTGATGTTATGGTGGACTGATCGTGCAGTTAACTGAAGACCACGCATTTGGTGAAAATTTACGTTCATGCCTTTTTGACTAATTTTACCAAAAAATGGGTTGTAAATTGTGTGAAAATTTCGTCAATAGTTCAATCTGATGCGCCCGCTGGTCGCCGGCCCTCCAAAAACATTATTTCAGGTGTCAATTTAGCTTAAAAAAATGCCAACCTGTGTTCACCAGCCCCATGTCTGCTTTACAAAGTCGCAGGTTATTATTGACACTTAATTCATGTGTCAGTAGTAACTGTTCATTTCCACTGAAAGCCTCTATTATATTCAGGTGCCACCACATCCACGCTGTTTTAAAGGGCATGTTCACCCTTAAAAATAGTTTTTGATATGCTGCTCCCCCATGTCTGGTAGCCCCAACCGCATGGTTAGTATTTTCCAAAAGCTCCCCAAACTCTTACTTACCTCCCCTCGTTCCTCCGCTGCACTGCCGGCCCTCTGCTTGCGAGAATGCAAGCAGAGGGGCGGGACCGGCAGTCGCGTCTGTGATTGGCTGAGCGGCAGCCATTACGGACGCGGCTGCCGGTCACTCAGTGCAGCGGAGGAAAGAGGAGAGGTATGTAGAGTTTGGGAGCTTTTGCAAATACTAACCATGCGGTTGGGGCTGCCAGACATGGGGGAGCAGCATATTAAAAGGGTTTTACGCTAGGGGGGGATAGTAGAACGGGAGGGAGGGAGAGGGGGGGGAGAAGGGCTGCAGTACGCATGACAAATATCTACCGGAGGCAGGTAGCAGGCAGAGCCCTGCTAGCCTCCTGGTGGACAGTTTTTAGGACTTTAGGGGGGGTCTACAGGAGAACCCTATGGAGCTGGGATGTGAGGTAAGGATTACACTACACTACATGGTTGGGCCATTCCTGGGGGGGATTATAGTTTTGGGGGTGGACATGCCCTTTAAAGTTGAGTGGTTTGGATCATATATAGTTATATATCTCCTGAAACTAAGGAGATGATTATGACTAATATCAATCTGCAGTAACAAGAGAACGCCACTATAAAGTATATTTTGTGCTTTATATCCTAAGAGGTACCTCTTGGGATTGCACATCATATATTCCGGAAAAATTGGTTCAGGATTACGTGTACTTTGACAATCCAGTGATATTGTGATGAAACTATAAGATATTAAGTATCAGTTACGTTTATATTTCTCTTGAGCATAAATCCCCATAGAGGGATGATATATATGCCGCTTGTTTCATTTTTTCATTTGTTTGTGGATTTAATTATCCATCTATCTAAATGTATATAGCTTGGTGAACTGTGTGTTTCAAATTGACTTTACTTTGTGTGGTTTAAATGTTCCTCATTACATACTTTAAGGAACTTTATTTTTTATGCACAAAATATACAGTCCTCTGCACTAGTACTAAGTGAGGGTGCTTGCTTACTCCTCACAATATCCAACCCTTGGTGGATAGGTATATCAGAAGAAGACGAGGGTCGCACTCCAACAAACAATTTATTAATTAGTGACTACACATCCGATCACAACATTTCGGGGGGTGTAAACGTGCCCCTTCTATTTATTTTTATGCCCTATTGCTTCTGATAATGCATATTATTAGTGTATCATAATTACCTATATGGATTATATAAAAGATAGATTTTTTAATTGTGATATGACTCGGGCCCCTGTGGCTGCATACTGCAGACTCTGTCACGATCCTGTGTTCGCGGCTGAGACAGCATCTGTAGCTATGGTAACAAGATGTTAGGTTTCCGATAATACATCAAACCGATTAAGAGTCTTGCGAGATTGGTATTTGCGTAAGTGTTGATCACATGGAAGTAGATGGTTGCGCCCTCTCACAAGCTTAAATGAGAACTAAATGAACGGAACAGCATAAGCATAAGGGTGACCATTAACTCCTCGCAAGACTTTTTACGGATTTGGGGCCCTATAAGAAGGTGTCAGTATTGAGCAAGGGTAGCCATCAATAAAGTCTGTTCCGGACGAAATGAGTATGGTGTTTTAGACAGTGTACACCCGTTTATATACTAGGACGTCAGTAATGTATCATCCATTTACTCTTATTGGTTGCATTAACATGTTCTAACTATTATTGTTGTAACCTTATTATACTTTGATATGACTATTTTGGCAAATTGTAAGAGATTATTATGTGATACATTTTATACATTAGCCTAATGGCTGGGTGTCCCTAGGATGTTTTAAGTATGTTTTAACATATTCCATCAGTTAATAAACAAATTTTAAACAGAGTGCTATGGGTTCTGTTTTCTTGTTTTGTTATAGCTATGAGCTGGGTCTCAGCACATAATGACCCAGCCCTAGGCTGTGGCCTCACTTGAGCGCATGGGAGAACGAGCAATCGCACGTTATGATTCTGTGCGTGCGCTTCCGATATTAAGCCCTATTGGAGCAAATGTGATAGGCACCAAAAATGGTGACCACATGCTCTACAATAGCACAAGGAAGTGCAGCGCATGTAGTTGGGCCGGTCCCATAGGGTTCTACATGCTGTATATTGAAAAAATGAATTTGTGTCATCTTAATCCATAAATAAATACATGTAAGTAGCAATTACTCTGAGGTCTGTTGCTGCATGCCTTTAATACAATACTTAATTTAAAAATAACACTTTATTCTAACAGTTTAAAATGGATATCAAAAAACATCAAATAGTAATATAACACATAAGTGTGCAAAATCTCGCAAGGTATAACAAATAAATGTGCAAATACAGTTCAGCTGGAGAAAGTAATATTGCCACTCCATAAGTACTTAGTAGTAGTACAAACACCCCAATTTTTCACTTTATCTATATTTATCGTTAGTTAGTCAAGTTCGGTCCATGCACGGACAGTAAGATTTGGCTGAGTATCAGGATCATGGCCCACAGGCCCAATCTACCATGTGGGTGATCAGTAAATGAGTAAACAGTGGGGGGGGGGGGTCGAGCAATATTACTTTCTCCAGCTGAATTGTATTTGCACATTTATTCGCTATACCTTGTGAGATTTTGCACACTTATGTGTTATATTACTATAAAGTGTTATTTTTAAGTTAAGTATTGTGTTAAAGGCATGCAGCAACACACCTCAGAGTAATCACTACTTACATGTATTTATTTATGGATTACAGTAAGATGACGCAAATTAATTTTTTCAGTATACAACATGTAGAACCCTATGGGACCGGCCCACTACACGCGCTGCACTTCATTGCACTATTGTAGAGCATGTGGTCACCATTTTTGATGTCTATCGCATTTGCTTTCAATAGGGCTTAATATCAGAAGCTTTTTGATATCCATTTTAGACTGTTAGATGAAAGTGTTGTTTTTAAATTTAGCCTGATATCCTCTGGGCTTTTTTCTTCTATTTTTCATATGACTATATTCCATAGGTTTGGTTCATATTATATAAGAAGAGAATTATCTGCTTACTTTAATACAATACTTGTTTTGCTCAGGCTCTGACCACTAACCTGACAATTTCCCCCCATACCAACTGTCAACACTGCATACAGCATACAGCACACCAACTGTCAAACCATTCCAGCTACAGCAAAACTGCTCAGAGAAATGCTAAAATGTAAGATGTTTCAGATTGGATATCTAATGAAACGGGACAGATCAAGAAATAAATGGTACAGTGATAGTTGGGATGAATTAAAGTTTCCGCTACAGGGCAATTTAAAAAACAAATTTTCCAGTGTACATACCCTTTATTTAAACTTTGTGGGACTTGTAGTGCCAGTCATAAGCTGTATCACCCACAAAAGTTGCCATTATTGCTTTGTTAGATCGGTTGGCCGCTAAACAGATAATCATGATTACCTATTGAACTATTAAGGAGGAACTGTGGTTGCCATATAAGTTGTTTTTAGTAAAAAGAGCATACTCCTACCTTTACAATTACTCTAGTATCATACTTCTAGCTGCAGTCTATCTAAAGTTACAGTAGTTTAAGGGTTTTTTTTCCTGCTAGCTCTGTGAGCTGTTTTTCCTGCTAGAATCATTGGTCTGCCTAAAGTCTCAGAATTGAGCTTGCCCACTGCTGGAATCATATGTATAGAGAATGGTTGCAGGTTTGTAACTAGCTTTAAAAAAGATAAATTTTTGGAGGATGGAGCTTTCTACACAGATCATCATGTCCTTGTTACTGACGCAGACAGACAGGACACAAAAGAAAATGTAACTTTACAAGTCTATGTAAAGTTAGACTTAACAGACAAGCTATAATATCATCCTAGGCCTGTTTGAAAGGTATGGAGGAAACAGTTACCCTTTCATTTTCTTAAATGTATGGTATAAAAATATAAGTAACAATTGGAAAATTTGAAATGGAAATCTTTATATATTTTTTCAAAGCATGTTTCAGTTCTTTGGCATGAAGTAGTCACCCGCTTACAGTAATGGTGAATGGATCTTGACAGTTATCTGATGTGTATTTACTTGATTAAAGCCAAAAGCAATATTTATAACCCTGTAGGTTTAAATGCTGAGAAAGCTCCTAAATTGATAGGAGCGAAACAAATCCAGTCATCCGTGTCCTCTATGCTATGGGCCACCAGGTTTAATATCCTTTGCTTATATAATAGATGGTGTGCTCACCGCAAAAATATTTAATATGCTGCTGACTATCTCAATAAACATGGTGCTAAGGGGGGAAAAAACGGTACAAACTAAAAATATAGAGCCGAGGATAAAGTCCTTCACTCTTAAAAAAGAATCCCCAAAAAGCAGCACTCGCAGCAAGCTCAACAAATTGCAAAAGTCAAACAACCTATTATGGTGGCGGTACAATAGTGGGCCTCAATTAAACCAACACGTAATACAATAATGCCAAATATGATTATATCCAATCTTTAATTATACATATAAGAAAAAAATCATCCCTCAAGTCACCTTGTAACCCTATTAAAATAACATACAAAATCACAGATCCTTATGAACACACAGATGTACAACAAAGTGCTAAGTGCAAAGTGCAAGTTAAAAATAATTCATTCTCTGAGTACCGTATATACTCGAGTATAAACCAAGTTTTTCAGGCTGAAAAATCAGCCTGAAAACTCGGACTCGGTTTATACTCGAGTCAACAGCTTACCTGAGCATTCCGGCAGCCGCACGATCTTTCTCTCTACTTGCGCGCCGGCCTGACGTCACTGCCCGGCGCCGGGCAGTGACGTCAGCCGGCGCGCCAGTACAGGAATGGGCGCGCGCGGCTGCCGGAATGCAGAGCAAGTTTACCGGTACCTGGCACACAGTCTGCTCCCAGTAAGAGAAACTTACCAGCCTTACACAGGAAGCCCTTCGTACAAACTGAAATCTATCTAACCGTAATCTCTACCATTCTATCTATCTATCTATCTCTGCCTTTCTATCTATCTATCTAATCTCTGCTATTTTATCTATGTATCTATCTATCTATCTATCTATCTATCTATCCTCTACCATTCTATCTATCTATCTAACTCTGCTATTCTATCTATCATCTATCTCTACCATCTATCTATCTCTATCTATCATCTATCTATCTATCTATCTCTACCATTCTATCATCTAATCTCTACCATTCTATCTATCTATCTATCTAATTTCTGCTATTGTATCTATCTATCTATCTATCCTCTACCATTCTATCTATCTATCTATCTATCTATCTATCTATCTAATCTCTGCTATTCTATCTATCTATCTATCCTCTACCATTCTATCTATCTTATCTATCCTATCTATCTATCTATCTATCTATCTCATCTCCTGCTATTCTACTAATCTATCCTCTACCATTCTATCTATCTATCTATCTATCTATCTTGAAATGCCACCCTCACTTGGCATTCAAGATGTTTGGAAACCAACACTCCCAGCTAATAAAGCATGCTGGGAGTTGTAGTTTCCAAACATCTTGAATGCCAAGTTTCTACCCTTTATACTCGAGTCAACAACTTTATTAGGATTTTTAGCTGAAATTGGGTACCTCGGTTTATACTCGGGTCGGTTTATACTCGAGTATATACGGTATTAGGATTGTGTCCAATTAACTCTTCTCCAGTGTATGGGCCACTTTACTGGTCTGTGATATTAGAGTCCCGTCCAAATTATCCTATTGAGAATGGATAATCCATACACAGAGTACCATTACACATGTACTTAATAGTACTAAGAAGGCAACAGTCAGTATAATAGATAGCAGTGTATATTGGGCGTCTCCAGGAAATACTCACTACAACCGGCTACCAGGCAGTTCAAAATCCCTTGTACTGGAAAACTGAACCCTCAGTACCAATCCCTCTGTTGCCAAATACGAATCTTCACTGTATATTCAAGGTCTAAAATCCCCCCTCGGTGTCATCACCAAAGCACTGATTAATCCTTCAGCAACATAGTCCCGGTTTTCAAGCAAAAAACCTACGCACGTTTTCTCCCCGAAGGCGGGGCTTCATCAGGGCGTGCTGGTTGCCACCTGTGCGTCTCACGTTTTACGGGAGAATAGCTCCTCCTCATAGATATTTGTGTTAACCCCCACATTTGTCAGATTATCTGCATTGCTCTTATTGCTAACCCTCAGTTATCGAGTAGTAAGTATTATTATTGCAATAACGAAATCTTGCAAATAATGACAACCGTAGGGGCTACATATCACAGACATGTATACATAACATTAAAAAGAACAAGGTTACTTTTCTAATCATACACTGGCTTTAGAAACATATCCCAGACATGGCTACTAATATAACCTATTTACAAGTATGTATCTAGTTGCTATTGTTGCAACTTTCTTGTAACAAGGCTATTATCTATCTAAGACAAAATACAAAAGTGCGATTTAGATTAATTCAATCATATGTACTACATATAAAAATAGGAAAGGCAGGCAAGCTATGTATTAATATAGTTAATACTAATATACATCAACTAAATAAATAGTTAAATATATTACATCTTAGATTACCATGGTAAAAATTAGTTAGGGCATGAAGTCACTTTATATATATATATATATATATATATATATATGTAGGGATCCGATGCACTCCGTACCCGAGTAGAATGCCCGGGTGCTGCCTGGATGAGAAATCTAACAGTGAGGTATAGCAGGCGCACTCCACGGTCTTAGTCAAAAAATTATTGAATAAAATAATTAGGCCAAAGCTACCTACGCGTTTCAGCCCGATATCAATGGGCCGTCATCAGGTTGATGACGGCCCATTGATATCGGGCTGAAACGCGTAGGTAGCTTTGGCCTACTTATTTTATTCAATAAATTTTTTGACTAGACCGTGGAGTGCGCCTGCTATACCTCACTATATATATATATATATATATATATATATGGAATTGTTATTTAGAACATTATTTATAAGAAGCTACTGAATACCAGCTCCTCGTTTAAACCTACGGGAGCCATGGTGTTTAAAGGATAAGTGCACTGTAAAATCAGTTATGTTCATTTGGAACTGCAGCTTTAAAAATACTGTTGCCATTTTTTTTTTAACCTATGGCCATCCAGAGCCTAGCTTTGTGCCTTGGAAGTTGCTGACATCTTGTTACTGGTTTGCTGAATGTTAAGCTCCGCCCCTCTGAGATTTCCTCTGCTTTCTGCTGCTTGAGCCTCAACAGTAATGCTTGTGAGTTCCGTGCACACGCACGTGCCCGGAACTCATAGGCATTACTGTTTGAGGCTAAAGCAGGAGAGTGCACGGAACTCACAGGCATTACTGTTTGAGGCTCAAGCAGGAGAAAGCAGAGGAAATCTCAGAGGGGCGGAGCTTAACATTCGCAAACCAGTAACAAGATGTCAGCAACTTCCTAGGCACAATGCTAGGCTCTGGAGGGGCATAGGTAAAAAAAATATGGCAATGGTATTTTTAAAGCTGCAGCTTCCAAATGAACATAACTTGATTTTACAGTGCACTTATCCTTTAACTGATATATCCAATAAGCTTCTCTTTGCAACAATCGTTTACTATGTCGCCTCCTCTAAGTTGTAAGGTTATTTTTTCAATACCGTTACTTGTACCTCCACTTCCTTTGCTTGTGAGGTTCTATTCATTCAGGTCATGGTATATATGTTGTATTCAATTAGATCAACTGGACTTGAAGTTTAGTTCTTGAAAAGAACTAAAGTTCAAGTCCAGTTGATCTAATTGAATACAACAGATACTCCACTTCCTTTGTTTGAAGAAGGCACTACTGTGTACTGAAATGTTACACTATCTGTGTACCCATGTATGATGCAATTAAAATACATGGGTTTGCGAGACTGATGTGCATGGTCTATATTATTTCTTGCTATATACTACCACTGACCCTGGTGTCACCATTGCACTCAGAAACTTCTCTTGGCTAACTACTACCCTTAGGCGTGTGCAGGATTACCTCTTGGTTTTGCTGTACCTCCACTTCCTCCCCATTATATACTTCTGAGTGGTGTTTAGCTAAGCTATTCCTCAGATCACCATTCCTTGCAGCTCTCAAGTGCTCTTGAATTCGTATAACCAATTTTAACTTCTCCAGTGTATGGGCCACTTTACTGGTCTGTGATATTAGAGTCCCGTCCAAATTATCCTATTGAGAATGGATAATCCATACACAGAGTACCATTACACATGTAACTTAATAGTACTAAGAAGGCAACAGTCAGTATAATAGATAGCAGTGTATATTGGGCGTCTCCAGGAAATACTCACTACACCGGCTACCAGGCAGTTCAAGAATCCCTTGTACTGGAAAACTGAACCCTCAGTACCAAGTCCCTCTGTTGCCAAATACGAATCTTCACTGTATATTCAAGGTCTAGAATCCCCTCCTCGGTGTCATCACCAAAGCAGCTGATTAATCCTTCAGCAACATAGTCCCGGTTTCAAGCAAAAAAACCTACGCACGTTTCTCCCCGGCAAGGCGGGGCTTCATCAGGGCGTGCTGGTTGCCACCTGTGCGTCTCACGTTTTACGGGAGAATATGCTCCTCCTCATAGATATTTGTGTTAACCCCACAGTTGTCAGATTATCTGCATTGCTCTTATTGCTAACCCTCAGTTATCGAGTAGTAAGTATTATTATTGCAATAACGAAATCTTGCAAAATATGACAACCGTAGGGGCTACATATATCAGACATGTATACATAACATTAGAAAGAACAAGGTTACTTTTCTAATCATACACTGGCTTTAGAAACAATTCCCAGACATGGCTACTAATATAACCTATTTACAAAGTATGTATCTAGTTGCTATTGTTGCAACTTTCTTGTAACAAGGCTATTATCTATCTAAGACAAAATACAAAAGTGCGATTTAGATTAATTCAATCATATGTACTACATATAAAAATAGGAAAGGCAGGCAAGCTATGTATTAATATAGTTAAATACTAATATACATCTAACTAAATAAATAGTTAAATACTATATACATCTTAGATTACCATGGTAAAAATTAGAGTTAGGGCAATGAAGTCACTTTATATATATATATATATATATATAATATATATAATATAATATATATATATATATATAAAATGTAGGGATCCGATGCACTCCGTACCCGAGTAGAATGCCCGGGTGCTGCCTGGATGAGAAATCTAACAGTGAGGTATAGCAGGCGCACTCCACGGTCTAGTCAAAAAATTATTGAATAAATAAGTAGGCCAAAGCTACCTACGCGTTTCAGCCCGATATCAATGGGCCGTCATCAGGGTTGATGACGGCCCATTGATATCGGGCTGAAACGCGTAGGTAGCTTTGGCCTACTTATTTTATTCAATAAATTTTTTGACTAAGACCGTGGAGTGCGCCTGCTATACCTCACTATATATATATATATATATATATATATATATATGATGAAAATGTTATTAGAACATTATTTATAAGAAGCTACTGAATACCAGCTCCTCGTTTAAACCTACGGGAGCCATGGTGTTTAAAGGATAAGTGCACTGTAAAATCAGTTATGTTCATTTGGAAGCTGCAGCTTTAAAAATACTGTTGCCATTTTTTTTTTTAACCTATGGCCATCCAGAGCCTAGCTTTGTGCCTTGGAAGTTGCTGACATCTTGTACTGGTTTGCTGAATGTTAAGCTCCGCCCCTCTGAGATTTCCTCTGCTTTCTGCTGCTTGAGCCTCAAACAGTAATGCTTGTGAGTTCCGTGCACACGCACGTGCACGGAACTCATAGGCATTACTGTTTGAGGCTAAAGCAGGAGAGTGCACGGAACTCACAGGCATTACTGTTTGAGGCTCAAGCAGGAGAAAGCAGAGGAAATCTCAGAGGGGCGGAGCTTAACATTCAGCAAACCAGTAACAAGATGTCAGCAACTTCCTAGGCACAATGCTAGGCTCTGGAGGGGCATAGGTAAAAAAAATATGGCAATGGTATTTTTAAAGCTGCAGCTTCCAAATGAACATAACTTGATTTTACAGTGCACTTATCCTTTAACTGATATATCCAATAAGCTTCTCTTTGCAACAATCGTTTTACTATGTCGCCTCCTCTAAGTTGTAAGGTTATTTTTTCAATACCAGTTACTTGTACCTCCACTTCCTTTGCTTGTGAAGGTTCTCATTCATTCAGGTCATGGTATATATGTTGTATTCAATTAGATCAACTGGACTTGAAGTTTAGTTCTTGAAAAGAACTAAAGTTCAAGTCCAGTTGATCTAATTGAATACAACAGATACTCCACTTCCTTTGTTTGAAGAAGGCACTACTGTGTACTGAAATGTTACACTATCTGTGTACCCATGTATGATGCAATTAAAATACATGGGTTTGCGAGACTGATGTGCATGGTCTATATTATTTCTTGCTATATACTACCACTGACCCTGGTGTACCATTGCACTCAGAAACTTCTCTTGGCTAACTACTACCCTTAGGCGTGTGCAGGATTACCTCTTGGTTTGCTGTACCTCCACTTCCTCCCCATTATATACTTCTGAGTGGTGTTTAGCTAAGCTATTCCTCAGATCACCATTCCTTGCAGCTCTCAAGTGCTCTTGAATTCGTATAACCAATTTTCTCTTAGTTTGGCCAACATATTTTTTCCCTCATTTGCAGGTTAGCTGGTATAAGATCTGTGTTGATTGGCAATTTATGAATGTTTTAATAGGAACCATACATGGCTCTGCACAATAGATGTAGAATCGTTGTATTCCTCGATTCCCCATGTTTGGGGAATTACAGCTGCTAAACACTATCTAAAAAGCAGAGGAAAACTCTATGAGCCCCATTCTATGAGCCCCATGTTGCCAATCAACACAGATTTGCACTTAGCACTTTGTACTGTTGTACATCTGTGTATTCATAAGGATCTGTGATTTTGTATGTTATTTTAATAGGGTGACAAGGTGACTTGAGGGATGAATTTTTTTCTTCTATGTATAATTAAAGATTGGATATAATCATATTTGGCATTGTTGTATTTCGTGTTGGTTTAATTGAGGCCCGCTATAGTACCGCCTTTTACTCTATTTATATTATGTCACAACCATAATAGGTTGTTTGACTTTTGCAATTTGTTGAGCTTGCTGCGAGTGCTGCTTTTTGGGGATCCTTTTTTAAGAGTGGAGGACTTCATCCTCGGCTCCATATTTTTAGTTAATAGCCTTTGCTTTTTGTGATGTATAACCATGATGCTGCATTTGAAGTATTCCTCTGTTGTGCCTGCGTATAGTGTAGGTTTAAATGAAACCAGGTCCAACATCTAATAGTACTTTCTTAGAGAATTAGCTAATCAGCAAGAGATTTTTATACTTTATCAACCGAGACAGGCATTTCAATATCTGACTATCTTAGATATAAGATAAAGATAGGATTTCATTTTCCATGTATCATCTTTTATTACTTAAGCTTTACTTCATTTAGCCAAATGTAATGGCATTCTAATTTTAAGTTTGGGTGTTATATTAGTATATCAAATGCTCTTTATATTAGTGTGAGACTCCTGTTGTGAGTACTTTATTAACAGCCCCTACATTATGTCACATGCCTAAATCCTCAAGCTGTGATTGGCAATACAGGGAGCAAAATTAACACATATTGCCAAGTTTTTTTCCCCACTAAATCAATATAAAATCAGATAAAAAAAAACTTAAAATGTATTTTCATGTACTTCTTTTTGTAAGTGTTACCATGCTGTGACTATAAATGTCTGTTCCTTATATTCAGTCTAATTTGTAATACAAGTTTCATGGCTAGAAACAATGCTGTTAAATTGGCTGCTGAAAATAAGTAGTTGCAATGGCTTTTTTACCACAATTGCTACAACCTTGCTTGACTCTTTATTGTCACTAATGAAAATTCAGTGAAAGACATTTGAGAGGTGCATTTAAATGCACATAAATATTTTTTATTATTAAAGCACACATTCCTTTGTACTTTTTTCATTTAGATTTTTTTTAAATTTTAATTGGATAATTAGAGCAGCATTCACTAAAATCAGGGGAGCCTCTACACCTTTTGGCACTTGAGGCAAACTTTTTTAAGCTGCCCCTGTATCTTCCTGCGGTGCACAAAGCACGTTTAGCAGACACTGTTAGTTCAACCCTCCAGTTCACCAGCCACTGTAAAGTGAGCCTTATGTTAGTCAGTGGCTGTTGAACTGGAGAGCTGGCCTAACAGCCCGCCAGGCATATATATGTTACCCCAGCCACTAACATATGTATGCCACATAGGCATGGTAATATATGTGCCCCCAGTCAGAGAATGATACATATAAGTTTGCCCACAGTGACTGGTACATACAAATTTCCCACAGTGACTGGTTCATACAAGTTGCCCACATTGCCTGATACATACAAGTTGCGCACACAGACTGGTTCATATATTTTGCCCACACAGACTGGTACATACAAGTTACCCACAGTGACTGGTACATACAAGTTTCCCACACAGACTGGTACACATGGAGGATGGTAAAAAGAGGGAACCTGTACAAAGACCGGTACATATAAGTTGCCCACAGTGACTAGTAAATACAATTTCCCCACAGTTTTACAATGTGTAAGCAGAACTTTAATACACAATTTACTGGGACTGTGTTGGTTTCACAAATAATTTAAGTCAAATGACATTTTGTATTTTCCTGTAAGTGACATTTTTATACAGCAAAATGATTTTAAAACACCACTTAACGTGTAAATATTGTCTTTTAGTTTGAAGACTAACTAATGTACTTTTCTATCAGGGAACTAAAATCAGCAGACAACATTAACCCAATAGAAAGAACACATTCAAAGAGATACAACAAGCTGTGTCTCACTGCTGCTGGGCCATTTATGAAATTTGACTGAGTGTACTAGCTTCAGCTCCCACAATCCACCTCTTTGTTTTGGTGAAAAGCCTGCAAAGCTATGTGTATATACACTTTACATGAAACTACAGCTTTCTCCCCTAGAAGCTGACAATCAATCATGTTACAGTTCAGAGATCCTGCATCTCTGTGACACAGAACAGGGATTACACATTGCTTCACTTTTCATACAAAAAGGAAAAGCAATCTTTGCAGTTTATTTCCTAGCCAGCACGGATGTAAATTATATTAAAATTTCAGTAAAAACTTTAAAAAAAAAGACCTGGGGAATCAAACCTGCAACCTCTGTCTTGCTTAAAGCAGAGCACTAAACAACCAGAGCTAATATACAGATTATTGATATATTTAGAAATGTTATCTTTTCTTAAGGAAGAATGAGCCATATTCATAGAGTTTTATGAATCTGTTATTTATTAATTTTGTTAATTTCCAATCGGTTTAGTGATGGAAAATTACTGATATAACTGTATTGTAGATTTATGATCCCCATAGAATACCATTGTGGTAGTTTAATACTGTATGGTATTCTACAACCGAATGTTCGTTAATCAATGTTAATCAACGACCGCGGTCGTACATTACCCATAACGCACGGTATCGCTAACTTGTGATACCGCATGTTTAAATATGGCCCAAAAAAAGGCAGTTAAACAGCTGACTATTTAGTATTGTTCCTGGTAGGAAGTCTGTTCTTTGCTCAACTCATGCTTGCTGTATTGGTGTGGAGACATCTGGCTTTCATGTTGGGATTTAAAAAATGTATGTTTTGTGATCCTTTAAGTTCTATCAGGGTTATTCAATAAAAGTTCTTATCGTTAAAAATGGTGCTAATTTTGCCCCAACCAATCAGATGTTATCAGAGGTATCCCACCTCTCCCGGATTGTCCAGGAGTCTTCCTCATTCTAGGGTGGTCTCCTGCACTCCCACAAGACGACCCCAGACTCCTGTGACTGAGAGGAGACTTTAGTCTCTTCCTCAGTCACGCCCCTTTAGTCCAACCACGCCCTCGCAACACCCCAGGAATGCACCCTCCCTCCTCCCCAAGGGCACTAGTCATGCCTCCATGTGACGTCACACCCCACCCCCATGTGACATCACGCCCCCTCACCACCCTGTCCAGAAGCCTTAACCGGCAGGGTGGGATGTCCGCTTTATCAGTTGCCAAACTGTGAATATAGGTAAAGTAAAATGATTAAATTGTTATGAAAAAACATATTGACATTTGCAAAATGTGCTAAACAGAAGGAAAAAAGCCTAGACCATAAACTATGGGGCATATTTATAAAGGTTCGTTAACTTTTTGCGGCCGTTTTCGCTGACATTAACGCATAAATCGTGTTTAACGCAATTTATAAATGTCCGAAAACGGCCGCGAAAAGTTAACGATGTGTTAACCCTTCGCAGCGATACTTACCTGTTACCGCCACTAGTATTAAAAAATTGACCAAGCAAGTATGAAAAAATTGACCAATCAGAAACGGATTATGGATTTCTGCAAACCTATATAAAGAGGAGCTTTCCGCCGCGGAACTCAGATGCCATCGCAGTAGATGGCTGAAGAAAGAAGAAAGAAGCGGTTGGCAACATCGGCTCCACTGAGGCCGGCGGTGCCAGCGGGCTCACTGGCGGCCGCAGTGAGTCTGCCTGGCATCAGCGACCTGAGTGGGGTTGGTGTCGCCAGCCCGAAGACGTCGCGTCGGATCAAGACGCTGGCAACATCGGCCTCGTTGAGGTCGCCGGCACCCGCCGGCGGTACCCCTGGCGGCTGCAGGGGTACCTCTCGGGGGTCGGCGGCCTCGGCGGAGCTGGTGTCGCCGGGACTGGAAGAAAGAAGACGCCGCCCAAGGGCTCTTTTAAGAGCCGCACACTGGGGGTCCCGGTTCGAGTTGCGGGACCCCCGCCAAAGGCACTTATAAGTGCCGCAAGGGCCCTTACAAGGGCTGGGGAGGGGGGTCCCGGTTCGAGCTGCGGGACCCCTAAGCCCCAAAGGGCTCTTGTCAGAGCCGCAAGGGCAATTATAAGTGCCGCAAAGGCCCTGATAGGGCCGGGGAGGGGGTCCCGGTTCGAGCTGCGGGACCCCTAAGCCCCAAAAGGCCCTTCTCAGGGCCCCGCTGGAGGGAGCCTCCACCACTCCCAGCGGCTCCCTCCCTTCCCCTCCCCGGGAGTGGCCGGGGCGGGGGGCTTGGAGGGGTTGCTGGGAAGGGGGTGCGCCGCGAAGGGGCTTAAAATTACCGCAACACATCGCGGGCGCGATACATATCGCGGGAATGGCACTCGCCGTTATAAATACGGCGATAGCGCTATTTCCGCGGCCGCGATGTGCGGCGGTAATTTTTTGGCGCTATTTTCGTTGCTTTATAAATATGCCCCTATGTATTAATATGTTTTATTAGCATTTACAATATAGATACCAGCCTAAAATCACCTTATTGGTTAAAAAAACAAACTTTAGCGTAAAACTGTCATCATACACAAATACAACCCTTTAAAGTCCCCATTCAAAATGTATAGTCTAATCGAACTTAAGTTGTACAGTATGTATAATAAGTAGCGACATTATTTATAAACTTTTTGCATACAGCGCTGCGTCCCCAAGTAACATTTTATAAATAAACTATACATACATAATTGCTGTCATTCCAACTGGTTTACTGTACTGCTCCATGCCCCCACACTGGGACAGGATTTAACAAACTGGGAATGTGTTTTGTATGTTTGACCTCCCAACCAATAATTTACCAAGTTAAGAAGTTACAAAATCATCCAGTCACTGGGGTGTTTGTAATAGTCTCAGGTAAGGACTAGGGTAGGGTAGGTAGGGACTCTCAGGTAGGGACTTGGGACTAACGGGGAGATTCAATAAAAGTTCTTATTTTTAAAAATGGTGTTAATTTTGCCCCAACCAATCAGATATTATTTAACATTTGAAAGTTAACATCTGATTGGTTGGGGCAAAATTAGCACCATTTTTAACGATAAGAACTTTTATTGAATAACCCTGAATATTCTTTGTGAGCCTGCTTTTAAAAAGCATGTATCTCACGTAGGTATTAGGTAGGGGAGCCTTTTAAGCTGTGTACACATGATGCATTTTTTGGCCCGATTGTTCCGATAATTCACCCAAAGACATACAGTATAAGGTAATTTGAATTCTGATTATGAACATTGCTAAATTATATGATTCAGAAATTAAATTGCCTACTTAGTGAATTTTAAATTAATTGCTGTTTAGTATATTTACAAGCAACTAAAGCACAGGAATGAATCCTTTCCAAATACAAAAATTATCTTTGGTTTCATAGATCAACATGTTAATGTGTTTAGAACTACTTTTAATTTTTGTCGGTAAACACAAACATATCTATTAAAAACCAATTTGTTTATGTGTAGTTATTCCCAAAGGCTGTGCCCAGTGTCTGATGATACAATTTATAAATGGAAGCAAAACCATTATGTGATATAGTACAAAGTGCAGGATATGGCATTGAATAACCCAATGTACCATTTGTACTAAAAAATATTAATACTGATTCACCTCTAATAATTAACTGTGGTTACAGTACAGCACAATTCCACATACACAACTATTTTTCCATCTTTTGGTTTCAGGGCCATCTCTAGACTTTTTGGCACCTAAAAAAATCCAAAAGCTGCGCCCCTCTCCAAAGGCCAGGAAAGGGGGGCCCGGTTCAAGCTGTGGGACCCCCTAAGCCCAAAAGTCCCCGCTGGAGGGTCCCTGGGAAAGGAATGTGCGGTGGGTGGTCGCCCCTTTGGTAAATGCAGCCACCCACAGCGCATTGTACATTATGGAGGCGAAGAGAGCTGCACATCGCCGTTGTATTGATTTTCTTCGCAATATTGATCGCCTTTATAAATATGCCAATAATAACAATTTTCCGTGGTGATTTGCGCCTGCAATTTTTTGCCGAAAATAACGGTCCATTATATATATGCCCCAATTTTTTCAGCAGCCAGTTCAGCAGCCACTCTTAGCTCAGCCCTACAGTTCAGCAGCCACTGTTTGGTTAGCCCTCCAGTTCAACATGCACTGTTAGGGCAGACCTCTAGTTCATCAGACAGTTAGGTCAGAACTCCAGTTTACCAGACACTGTTAGGTCAGCCCTCCAATTCCCCTGACTGTCAGTGTCAGGTCAGCCCTCTAGTTCACCAGACACAGCCAAGTCAACCCTTCAGTTCAGCAGACACTGGTAAGTCATCCCTCCAGTTCTGCAGACACTGGTAGGTCAGCCCTCCATTTCACCATCCAGTGATTATGTAACAGTGGTTGGTGAACTGGAGGGCTGAGGGCTGACTTAACAGTATCTGTTGAAATGGAGGGCTGAACAAACAGTGGCTGCGGCACCCTACTTCTTTCCAGTTCAGCAGACTCCAGTTTAGGAGAGCTAGGTGAGCCCTCTAGTTCAGGAGATACAGTTAGGTCAGCCCTCCAGTTCAGAAGACACTGTTAGGTCAGCCCACCAGTGTGACTAGTACATACAAGCCTGCCCACAGTGTGACTGGTACATGCAAGTTTTCCCACTGTCACTGGTACTTAAAAGTCTTTCCACTGTGACTGGCACATACAAGTTTGCCCACTGTGACTGGCACATGCTAGTTTTCCCACTGTGACTGGCGCATAAGTTTTTCCACTGTGACTGGCACATAAAAAGTTTGCCCACAGTGACAGGTACATACAAGTTTGCCCACTTACTTTCTGTGGTAGAAGGCAGGCAGAGGCAAGATGATGTGGAGACTGGAGAGGCACACAGATGGAGACAGGAGAGCCGCACTGTATGGAAATAGGAACTTTTGCGCCAGCATACATGCTTTTCATGGTCATGAATGCATGCACTCACACCCAAGCAATATTGCTTTTTTTCCTTATTGCTGCTGCCGGCCACTCATGGGAGAGGTGGCCCTAAGGCAGTAAAGGGGACAGGTGCACAGTCAACCAAGACAATTAAAAGGGACAAAATCCCAGGGGGGTAAAATGCCCCACCTTGCCCCTATATGTGGACGCCCATGATGCTGGTCCTGGATACCAAAGAATCTGGTGAAAAACAGCCATTTTTAAGCTGCACCAATAAGAACATTGGGCCATTTGTACCAAATCCAGACCAAATATGTGCAGGAATACTAAAAATGCTACTAAATCCTGCTTAAACATCCTATGGATCTCACTGGATTAATGAAAACATTGGTTATCTTGGTAGACTAGTCAGATTTTTAGGGAACAAAATGGTGGCAATTGTTGGTTTTCGTTATTGGAAACTATCAGGGTTATCCAATAACTGGTTTTATCATTTAAAATGGTGCTAATTTTGCCCCAACCAATCAGATGTTAGTTTTCGAATGTTACATAAGTTCTGGTTGGTTGTGGCAAAATTAGCACCATTTTAAACAATAAGAACTTTTCTTGAATCTCCCTGTATATTTATATTTAGAAACAATCTTCTCATCCTTAACAGGATTTTTCTTAGAAATGTTTGACCTCTGCAACCTCTCTGGGCAGATTGTTAAAGCAAATCAGATGGATCATCCCCTTATTTGTGTTTTTTATTGAATGAGCAGAGGAAATGACAGATGACGTGTTAATGGATAACGACATGATTGCACTGAACCTAGAGTATAATACACAGACCTATTTCCCCTATAGTTATAGAATACAGAAAAATATGTATTAACTTTAAAATTCATGTCCAATTGTTGATGTTATGTTTTGCAGGACTTCAAAAGGTACTAACTATAAAATATTTTAAATGTAATTTTTTTCTGCAGGCCTTAATATTACAATAGTTTTTAAATCAGAAGGTTTTGTTTTATTTGTGATCTTGAGTAATCCTTCTGCCTGTGAGTGGCCTAACAAAAATATGTTGACTTCCATTTTCCAGAGACTCTAGAAGTGTACCATTTTGAGTTTTCTAATCTATAGGGGTATAAGGTCACCCTTTGATTATTCATTCTGTACCGTAAAACCTATTTTACCATTATCTTAAAAGGCATGTCCACCCCCAAAACTATTTTTTGCTGTAGTGTAGGGAGTGCTATCCTGTGTAGTTTTGTCATAAACTTGTATTATTATTTTTTTTAACAGTTTTTTGATTTTCATTTTGATTTTTGTGTTTCTTATTGCTGCAGCAATTTATTTATCTCCTCCTATAGTGGGCAGTGTGCCCACTATAGGAGGAGGGTTTTGCATAATGGTTAAAATAGCCCTTTTTCCATTTATTAATTAAACATGCAGAATCCACAGAATCAGTTAAATATGCAAACAACTGATTTGCAAGTCCTACCTGGAATTCTGGGATTTTACATTAACCCTTTCCCTTCTTCTATAGTTATCAATACTACATGATCTGATATTGTTGTGTGCGAGTAGAATGTAGATATCAGATTGAATCATATTATATATATATATATAATATATATATTATAATATATATAATTATTACCGTATATAGTCGAGTATAAGTCGAGGTTTTTAGGCTAAAAAATAGCCTAAAAATCGTACCTCGACTTAACTCGAGTCACTCAAATTTGCAGTCCAGTAATCGTCCGGCCGCTTGCTTCTGCATCAACTCCTCTGGTGGGTGACGAGTAATGACGTCACCCACCAGAGGAGTTAATGCGGATTGCCAAGCCAGCCGGCCGATTACTGGACTTAGGGCAGCAGAAGTTTTGATGCAACAGCTTAGGCAGAGCCCCTCTCTGGTGAGAAGAGAAACCCTGGTCAGAGGCCAAAGTGCAGGGCCTTACTGGAAGGTGGTGGTTATGGACTATCGGCTGCTAGAAATCCAGATGGCAGCATCAAGAGCAGTCTTATTGCAGGCTACACAAGGCAAGTCCACTGAACTGGAAGGGCTCTGGGGGGAGTGCAGTGCTTACCACAGCAGATGTTAGGTAGCTACAACTCCCAGCAAGCAAAGCATGCTGGGAGTTGTAGTTTCCAAACATCTGCAGTGGCAAGGAATTGGAGGTTACTGTGTGTGATTCCTCTTTATTTAAAGGGCAACTAATGCTTTACAACTATACAGAATCAGGAGGATGATATCTATTGCCTTCTGATTCTGTATTGTTTTGAGGCTTTAGTTGCCCTTTAAATGGACAGAAGTATTCCCATACAGTAATCCCATAAAGTAATATCCATATTGGATTTGGCTATTACTGTATAGGACTACTGTATGCGAATGGGAATTCTGCTGTCCATTTAAAGGGCAACTAAAGCCTCAAATCAATACAGAATCAGAAGGCAGCAGTGATCCTAATTTCTACCCTCGACTTATACTCAAGTCAATAAATTTTAACTAATTTTTCAGGAAAAATAGGTACCTCGACTTATACTCGAATCGACTTATATTCGAGTATATACGGTATATTAAAAGACGAAAAAGCAGCAGCACCTAGGGCCGTATTTATAAACACGCGGTAGCCGTAAATGTACTAAATATTATAATTCAGACTCGGCTTTGCTGCGTGTGTTTCTGATATCCCTTTGATTACTATGTTGCTCTCTAGACTGGTTTGCAATCATTCCCCTATGCACTATTACTGATAATTATATCTGGTGAAATATTGGAACCAAATATTCCAATACATTAATAGCGCTATTATTCAGATCTCCTGTTGAGTACTTAGGATAGCAAACCAAACTTTTCCTGGAATTTTTTTTTATCTTAGATACTGATAGCCAAATACTGAGAACCTAACTGGGAGACATCTGAGCTAAGGGCTGCCTATTCAACCTAACCAGTCAGAGTCACTCAATAAGCTTATACAGTACATGCCTAAGTACAAAGACATAACATTTCAGATGAAATGCAAAACTGAAACTAGCTCTCCTTACTGAACATTCACTATTTGTAGTGATTCCAAAACCCACCCTCAATATCTGATTGGTCCAAGATCCAATCAGATTTTGGGTTGGTGTTTATGATACATTATAAAACGGAATGAAATCTTCAGAGAAGCTCAGTTTCTAATAAGCAATCAAACTAGCAGGTCTTGCCTTTGTATTTAGGTTTGAGATTTGCAAGTAGATGGCTGCCTATATAGTTAGCACTACTAGTTCCACCATTCCCTGACAAACACTCTCAAACAGCAGAGGGAAGATAGGGAATGTATAGGGATAGGGGTTGTATATTGAAAACATGCAGTGTAAATACAACCAGGTTGTAATGAATGCATTCCTGCTACTTACTGTACATTTACAATAAGAATCCCCCAATTATGAGACGATCTGATAACTAAATATATATCCAATTACAATATAAGCTTATTATAAAATAGAAAAAATGCTAACAAATGCAAAATCACAGTTTATTCCTGTGCTGAGCAGGGAAATGATTTCTCTATTGCCCAAGAGCACTGCATAGCCAGGAAAAGCCAAGTTGGATACCTCATTATACAGAAAATGAACGGTTGGATAATCCAATGTTATGTATGTTATGTTATGTAACATAGCAAGGGCATGTTTAGGGGGGATTCCTGGTGCCTGGACTGCTTAGTGCAGTCTGCTGTTCTACTTCTCCCGGTTTCCATAGACTGTTATATATATTGATATATAGATTATTACATTGTTAATTGAACTGTAAGTGAGAAGCAGCATTTTTTGGTGATTGACAGCAGCATAGAGATCTGTATTAACATTTAACCTGCAGCTTGAGGTGATTGCTGGGTCTATATACAGAATAATATATGGATATTACTTCAACTTTTGAGTTCCCTGACCTGTATGAAAGCATATAAAAAGTGTATTAAAAGCGTATTATCCCTCATATAATATATAGATACAGGAATGCTTTTCCATATATTCTTTATACAGAATAATTGTTCAATGTGCTTGTTCAAAGCTTGCTTAATTTTATTTTATCTAGTAAGCCAATAAAAGGTATCACAGCTCTACTTCTCTTCTCTTACTTATGGCTAACACGGTACAAACCTCAACTATTGCAATATTTTTAAGTGTCAAAGATGCCCCTGAACTTCCTTACCTGACCAGGTCCCTCGTCGCTCCTACTGCTGACAGCCTCCCCAATTCCTGATATCCAAATATCAGCAAATTGTGGATTCCCAACAGGTAAATTGTGAGGTGCACCCCCTGAGGCCTGTGCAACATCAGGTAAGCATCAAATCAATATAGAATATGCAGGGAGGCACACTCAGGTAGAGATTAATAGCAAACTTTCATTTATTGAGCCTTTCGCTCTTTTATAAATCGCGTTATGCCTTTTTTGCTCCTTTTTCGCTAAAATTACCATTGCGAAGTAAGGCGAAAAGGGTTTAGCGATAGCTCGCGGAAACGGTTTCGCCATTCGTTAACGCTACCTTTATAAATAGCGTTAACTGTCTTTTTGGCGAAAACCCATGCGAAAAGCGAATGCGAAAACATTTCGCTACTTTTCGCTCTTTTATAAATATGCCCCAGGTGTCCCATTATCCAATGGCCCCTAAACCTTACCATCACCTTTTGTCCTGCTGTATAACTGCTTGCATTAGTGGACCTACCCTATATCAGACTAGTATACATTCACACTGATAAAAATGTTCTGACAATGAATCTGGGAGAACTCTGATGCGTCCTTTATTTCATATATGCTACTGAACTAGATTGTAAGCTCTACGGGACAGGGGCCTCCTTTCCTCTTGTGGGTAAGCTCTACCACTTATATATAGTTATATTTATATAATTTATATATTTATGTCACTTTATATATTTATTAGTGTCACTAACCTAACACTATTTATTTCTAGGAGGGTGCCTGTGTAAGTAATTAATCACTAGTGTATTTTTATTTTTTTTTACTACTTACTGCTTGAATAAGGTGGTAGGAACTGTTGGCTCTGGTTGGTTTTGAACCTCATTTAAGGCCTTTCCCATGAGCAATTAGCTCTGAGCGATTTTCTGTTTTAAAGAGATTTTTCTGTTTTTAAGAGAATTGACAGCGTTAAAAAACTAAAGCGTTTAAAACAAGAAAGCGTTTGAGAACAACACTATTTCTCTGCTGTGTCTCTGCTGTGTATTGCTGTTTAGTATGGACAGTTTTGTTGGGGCCGCGCAATGTGCATCCTGCCGCATGTATGGGATCTTGGAGCAGCCGCCCCAGGGGACCTATGTATGTGTCAGGTGTGAGTGGGTTGCCCATTTGGAATCTGAGGTACAGAGTCTAAGGGGTTGTATATATTTTATGTAGGGTAATTTTATGTTCACAATTTTAACAACGATGTACTAGATACACTTATTGAAAAATATGTTAAGTTTTTTATGAAATAATGTACACACAGCAATTAACAGAATTTTTTTATTCAAATTATTGTGATATTGTATGGTAACTATATTACCACTATGTATTCATAGCACTAGAGCACTTTATTGATATGGAAGGATTTGTTTAAGAGATCACATGTGACAGGTTGAGGGGTGTGGCTTAATGCTTAAATACTGCACTGTTTGCACATTTTAAAGTTGGCTTGATAAAGGCCTAAGACAAAGGGCCGAAACGTTGCCGTGATATGTGTGAATAAAACATACGTTTGTGACAAGACCTTGGAGTGCACCTTAAATCTCTAACATTATTATATATATATATATATATATATATTCGTAGAAACTGTGGAGTGCACGCACATTTCTACGATTGTATACTGAATCTAGAGGTGAAGCACCCGGGCAGGAGCACTCTTCTGGATTTTTTAACAAGTAGAATTTATTATACAAATAAATAAATAATAAACTACTAGTTGAAAAATCCAGATGAGTGCTCCACAAATAACTTACTTTATTTATGTGATGTCCTCGGATTAAGCACCTTGGTAGTTGGACATGTAGTGAGAGTGCAGCCGATTATAGCATCTTATACAAAAATGTTTTGTCCACAATTACAATGTATATCTTATTAAATGCAGATATACCTTATATTTATCGACAAAAATAATTTGTTCGGGTCTGCGCCGTTTTCTATTAGAGACCCAGGCGTCCGATATAGTACAGATCACATTCATTTTTGCGCTACTTAGTACCGCAAAAACAAACGTTATTTCAATGCTACCGTTACCTTCTGCGCTCCTTACTTCCCTTGTTCCCGAGATGCATTAACTCACGTTAAGTGAGTACTGCATCGCGAGTACCTGGAAGCAAAAGTAGCAGGGAAGGTAAGTATTACATATCCCTGCTAGTGTCTAGAAGTCTCCTCTACCGAATGGATATCTTTCTATCCTCTTATGTCTAAAAAACTATCCCATTTGTTTCTTTTTCTGAGTAATTTAGCAGTCAAAACCTCCATATTGCGAACGTCAAATATTCTGTATCTGAATTCTCCCTCTGAGGAAAGGGTTGCTTGTTTTCAATGCAAAGGAATAAGAAACCTAGCTGCATTTAAAATTTGTTTGGCCAATTAATTTTATGTCCATGTAAGATCCTTTAGTTGAAGTCCTAGTAAGACTGCTTCAGCTTGTGTGTAATATTACAGCAAATATATTATTTATATATAATTGTACCATCTGCCAGAATTGAGTAATTGCAGGACAACCCCAATATATGTGTAGCAATAAGCCGTCTAGGCACTTGCATCTCCAGCAAACATTGGGAATTGATTTATTTATAAGTTTTAACCTTTGAGGTGTAAACTACCATCTCATTATAATTTTATACAGGTTTTCTTTATATTTTGTACAAATTGAACTATGAGAGGCATTGCCCCATATTTCTTTCCAGTCCTCTTTTGTTTTTTGACCTCATAATTCTCATTCCCAATATTTCATATATGTATGTTTATAAATTATTATTATTATTATTATTTATAATAATAATAATCTTCTGTCTTAGTGTTCAGTATAATCTATATGTATCTATGTGTAGAAATAGGAAATACTCCTTTCTTTGTAAGGGGATTTCAGGAGCTTCTGGTGATTCAACCTGAAGGGGAAAGTGGGACTATCTGGTCCATAATAACCTTTGTACAGCTTTTTTTTCTACAGACTTTTTCTACACATTTTTAAGTTATTGAAGAGACACTTTATTGGCAACAATGTTTTTTTATCTATAATTGAGAATTTATGTATATCACTAGTTATACGGGTATTTTGAATTTGTTTTGTTAAACTGCTGCAAGGGAATTTTGATATTGGGAGTGGGGCTACGATTAATAGATTAAATTAGAACTATTTTAAACTATTAGAACTAGATTAAATTAGAACTATTCCTCGGTTTTATTATTAAAGTATAAAGTATTCCATTTACCTGTTTTAATTTGAGGAACTTTTGTTCACTCTTCCAAATAATTTTGAGAGAGCTACAAAAATAAAGACCAAAAAGAAAAGGATGCCGTGTCCTCCCTTAATGATAAGCATGTCAACAGGAGAAACATTCTAAAAGCAGCAGGTTGGTTGGTCCAATTACCAGTAAAACATCCATAAATCTCTAATGAATTTGCGAAGAGGCAGACTAGGTAGCCTGCAGTTAACTTATTAAAATCTAGACATAAGCCAGTCTCAGCAAAATATTACAAATAATTGAAAATTTTTGTCAAGTTTGCAGAAAGGAGAAATATAATTCTTCTTTTTCCCTAAGAATTTAATTCTTATTTTAATATTTTAAAAGTTCCTTTAGCCTATATAGTCTTAAAAAACAAGCCTTTGCTTGACCTTTGATGTTGCAAGTATTTATGTCTTCCATTTGATTCCTGGTGGCTATTCCCTCTGCCTGTAATGAGATTGCACATCTGTCTGTTAATCCACCAGATACAATTATTTACTAAGAAGATAAGATTTTCCTTCAAAATCCTACCTAAGGTAACATTGGAATATGATTTTCACATTAGCTTATCTTCATTTCAATTCAAGATTAGACCAGGAAAAATTATGGCATATATGGACATTGTTATAGCTGTCATAATTTATATCATTTATACTGGGGAATCATCTAAGAGAGTATTTTTGGGTGTAGGAAGCCAGAAAACAAGTATTTAATGAATTGATGCCTGCACTAATAAAGCATATTTAATCAAAAACAAACACTATCCTTTGGGACTGAGAGTCCATTAACCTAGGTGTTCCTGTGCATAGGAAGAGGAAAACAATTTGTGAGTAATTGAGTAGTGAGGTGGTCCTCAATCTTAAACTTCTTGCAACAGTAGTTGTGAAAAATGTGAAGATGGTTAAATTAACATTTTTAATGGTCAACTTTGTAGTTTTGGCAGTTACTGCAATAAGTGATTGTGGGAAAAGTTTAATAAATTCTTATAATAATAATAAAATTGTGCTTTCCCAGTCACAATCTATGGCAGTATCTGTTGTATTCAATTAGATCAACTGGAATTGAAATGTAATTCTTGAAGACGTTTTGCTAGTCATCCGACTGGCTTTCTCAATTCATAATGACTTGTACAAGAATCTGTGGCAATTATGTACCCTGGAAAAACCCAATTAGCATATCACAGCCAGGTGTTAAGGGTGTGATCACATGTGATGAATGAGAACCTTCACAAGCACAATCTATGGCAGTCTTTACCAACAGACCAACGTTGGGTCAAACTTTTAGTTTTATTATACCGATATATTGATCTAAAACATGCTTTGTGTTATTTTGTTATACACTTAAGGTAATGGCTCCAACTATTTCCTATATGCGTTATAGAGATCTGTTGGATGTGCGCCCACACACCCGGCTGAGTGTATTAGCTACATCTACTATAGTAGAGGGAAGCATTAACTGCCAACAGAAATTTTTCTGTCTGGAACGACCAACAGCAATGCCAACATCAGTAGTTTGTCTGCGCTATTTTCAGTCCTCACGCCTTGCAGAAACTTCCGAAAACGGGATTTAGCAGGTATCTATAATGTATAGGCCACTTTCCTGTGTTCCATAGTTAATCTGGGTACTCTTTGGATTCTTACAATAGCTGATTTTTAAAAAATTTTACAATAGTGTAGTTTGTCATACTTACCGTATATAATCGAGTATAAACCGAGACACCTGATTTAACCTGAAAAAAGATAAAAAGTGATTGGCTTGAGTATAAACCGAGGGTAGAAAATATGACCACAACTGCTTTCTGATTCTATATTGTTTTGGAGCTTTAGTTGCCCTTTAAATAGACAGCAATACCCATACACTAGTCCCATCCAGTAATAGCCAAATCCAGTATGACTATTACTATATGGGACTACTATATCAGAATTCTGCTATCTATTTAAAGGGCAATTAAAGCCTCAAAACAATACAGAATCAGAAGGCAGTATTTAACAATAGATACCATCCTCCTGATTCTGTATTGTTTTTGCTTAGTTGTCCTTTAAATCCCACACAGTAACCGCTCCTAGTATTTGCCACTTCAGATGCTCCCGGCATTCTTTATTTGCTGGGAGTTGTAGTTTTCAAACATCTGCAGTAGAAATACTTGCAAATAGGGGTAAATCCTCCTTTATTCGTGCATATGGTAAGCACAAATAAGGGAGGTTTTACTATTATTTGTAAGTATTGTGCACTGGGGTTCCTCCTCCTGTTTTGTGGTATTCTCCTACCTTGTCTGGCAGCCGCTCGCTCCTCGCTTCACATCCTCTGCGCTTCTGGATGATGTCACTGCTCGGTGCCGTGAAGTGAGAGGCACGGAGGTTGCAGAGCGCGGCTGCCAGACAAGGTAGGAGAAGGATCAACTTGAGTATAAACTGAGTTAAAATTTACAGGCTTTTTTTAAAAAACCTCGGTTAATGCTCGAGTATATATGGTATTAAATTAATTCCCTATATTAAGATGTGGACTGTTTCACTGCAAAACAGAATTCAGGAAATTTAGCCAAATTTGTGAAATCATGGAAACCTTGAATTTTATAATACCATAATGCAAATAAATGATGGTCATCCTCAGGGTTACATCTACTAATATACAGCTATTAAAATATAAATTATAAAAACAATTAGGCAGGCCAAGTAATGAGCGTTTTTTGTGTGAATTCCTGTAGCTAGCTTACCAGTCAGGTTGCCAATCCAGTCCACTATCATTAATTGACTACAGTTCCAATTGCACTCGATCAAAAGTAACATTTTGCCAGGGTGCTAGACCTAAAAGGAAACAAAATAGACATAGACTTTCTGTTTTAAAGAGATTTTTCTGTTTTTAAGAGAATTGACAGCGTTAAAAAACTAAAGCGTTTAAAACAAGAAAGCGTTTGAGAACAACACTATTTCTCTGCTGTGTCTCTGCTGTGTATTGCTGTTTAGTATGGACAGTTTTGTTGGGGCCGCGCAATGTGCATCCTGCCGCATGTATGGGATCTTGGAGCAGCCGCCCCAGGGGACCTATGTATGTGTCAGGTGTGAGTGGGTTGCCCATTTGGAATCTGAGGTACAGAGTCTAAGGGGTAAACTTGCAGCATTGCAGGACTTGGCAAACCTGGGGGAAATGCAGGTACTGGCAGGGGCCAGTAAACTGGTGGGTGGAGATGGGGAAGATAAGGTGGAGAAGGAAGATAGATTTGTAAGGGTCACCAGGTGAAGTAGGGGACGGAAGGATAGGGGGGCTTCTTCCCAGCTGGTCGATCCCAACAGATTTGCCATTTTAGGTGAAGATGTGGAGGACGATGGCTCGGAAGCAGCATGTATGGAGCGGGCCTTTCCCTTGAGCACCCAGGGGACGGCCATCTCCAATACAAGGGAGGGAAAACTGGGGGCTAGGAAGGATAGACAGGTGGTAGTGGTAGGGGATTCTATTATTAGAAGGGTAGATAGGGTAATCTGTCACCAGGACCCTGCATGCCGAACAGTGTGTTGTCTGCCTGGTGCTAGGGTTCGACATGTGGTGGATCGTGTAGACAGATTATTGGGTGGGGCTGGGAGTGACCCGGCGGTCTTGGTTCACATTGGTGCCAATGACAAAGTTAGAGGTGGAGGTGAGGTCCTTAAAAATGATTTCCGAGAATTAGGGGCCAAGTTAAAAGCAAAGACCTCCAGGGTAGTGATTTCAGAAATACTACCGCAGCCACGTGCTACGCTAGGGAGGCAACGGGAGCTCAGGAGTATAAATGCGTGGCTAAGAGAGTGGTGTAAGGAGATGGGGTTTGGGTTTTTAGAGAACTGGGCTGACTTTTCTGTTGGCTACAGGCTCTTTAGTAGTGACGGATTGCACCTCAATGGTGGTGGTGCAACTGTTTTGGGGGAGAAGATGGCTAGGGGGTTGGAGGAGATTTTAAACTAGGTATGGGGGGGAGGGAACGTTTAACTACACAGGGGTAGATAGAGAAGTTAGGGATCTGGGGGCTAGTAACACAACGGAGGGAGGAGAAGGAGGAGGGGGGAGCAAAGAGGATAAGGAGGCATGTACGACCATGTATGGAAGTAAATCAATTGATAATCTAAAATGTATGTTTACAAATGCAAGGAGTCTGGCTGGAAAAACCGGCGAACTTGAAATAATAGCGTTAAAGGAAAGGTATGATGTAATTGGTATAGCAGAATCATGGCTTAAATTCTATGCTTCAGGGACCATGGGGAGGTTAGACACTATAACAATCTAGGGGTTTGGGGATGTGGAATATAAGTATGGACATACCCTTTTAGCTGTGCTATATAGAACAGAAAAACATAATACGTATTGTCTCAAGCTGAAAAAAAAAACACTACACAGCTCTTATCTGGACCGCACTACCACGATGCAGTAATTGTCAAGTGCATTGTGGGATGGCAGCAAGATAAGGAGCAACTTATCCTGTAAATGATATACTAACAATTGAGCTTATTGTTATAATATTATAATTATATATTTAATTGGTCAAATAAGGAACAAATTCTGGGTATTTACCATGTTTCCATGGAAGCTCTTAGGAAACTATATCTTTAAAAAGACTTTTACGGAATTCCACAAGCTAAATGCAAAACCAGAGTACCAACTACAGACCGGTTTCAGCTTTGTTGAGCCATCATCAGTGTAGTGCAGTTCTCTGGTTTTGTAGTGTGAAGCGCATATGGACAGACGTCACCAATAAATTAAATAGGATAGGGAGAGAATTCAGGCTTTGAAACTCCCTTTTCAGCAATACGAAGATAAGGAACAAAGACTTCTGGGTATTTACCATGTTTCCATGGAAGCTCTTAGGAAAGCTATATCTTAGACTTTTACAGCATTCCACAAGCTAAATGCAAAACCAGAGCGCCAATGGCCACAGACCAGTTTCAGCTTTATTGAGCCATCATCAGTGTAGTGCAGTTTTGCAGTGTAAAGCGCCTATGGACAGACGTCACTAATATATTAAGGTAAATAGAATAGGGAAAGAATTCAGGCTTTGAAACTCTCTTTTCCGCAATATGCAAATAAGGAACAAAGACTTCTGGGAATTTACTATGTTTCCATGGAAGCTCTTAGGTAAGCTATATATTTAAAAAGACTTTTACAGCATTCCACAAGCTAAATGCAAAACCAGAGCGCCAACTACAGACCGATTTCATTGGTCATAATTGATGCTTAGCTATGTCATAAGTGGAATACATACTTCCACACTACACAGACACATATATAATAGAATTAGTACACATTTGTTTTTTTCCTTTAAAATGTAACAATAAAAAGGATAAGTGCACTATAAAAACAAGTATAGTTTAATTGTAAGAGACAGGTTTTAAAAATCTTTCCCCACCTTTTTTTCCCCTCTAGGTCCCTCCTGAGCCTACCTGTGTGTGTGTAAAGTTGCTGACATCTTAGATGAGGAAGGTAAGGCTGTAGAGCTCCTCCCTCTGAGAGTTGGCTCATTGCACTCTCTCGTTAGCCCCAAAATCAGTGATGTCTGTGCACACTGATTTTTTGAAGTACAGAGTGTGGTTGCATAGAAACCTTTACATTTTACTACATGCTTTTAAAATAAGTGCAATACAACTAACTTGTTTTATATGTATCTGTATTCAAGGTTTAGGGTTTTTAAAAAGTATCACGCCACTTTACCTACCTAAAGTTTGTGCTGGGACGCTACCTAAAGTTTGTGCGGCTACCCTACCTGATGTTTGTGCTTGGACCCTACCTAAAGTTTGTGCTGGGACGCTACCTAAAGTTTGTGCTGGTACTCTACCTGATGTTTGTGCTGGGACCCTACATAAAGTTTGTGCTGGGACCCTACCTGATGTTTGTGCTGGGACCCTACCTGATGTTTTTGCTGGGACCCTACCTAAAGTTTGTGCTGGGACCTTACCTGATGTTTGTGCTGGGACCCTACCTGATGTTTGTACTGGGACCCTACCTAAAGTTTGTGCTGGGACCCTACCTGATGCTTTTGCTGGGACCCTAACTTAAGTTTGTGCTGGTACCCTACCTGATGTTTGTGCTGGGACCCTACCTGATGTTTGTGCTGGGACCCTACCTACATATTTGTGTTGGTACCCTACCTACATGTTTGTGCTGGTACCCTACCTACATGGTTGTGCTGGTACCCTACCTACATGTTTGTGCTGGTGCCCTACCTACATGTTTGTGCTGGTACTCTACCTGATGTTTGTGCTTGTACCCTACCTGATGTTTGTGCTGGGACCCTACCTGATGTTTGTGCTGGGCCCCTACCTGATGTTTATGCTGGGACCCTACCTAAAGTTTGTGCTGGGACGCTACATGATGTTTGTGCTGGGACCCTACATAATGTTTGTTCTGGGACCCTACCTGGTGTTTGTGCTGGGACCCTACCTGATGTTTGTGCTGGGACCCTACCTGATGTTTGTGCTGGGACCCTACCTGATGTTTTTGCTGGGACGCTACCTAAAGTTTTTGCTGGTACCCTACATGATTAAAGTTCGTGGCTGGGACCTACCTGACGTTTGTGCTGGACCCGACCTGATGGTTTACTGGACCCTACTAAAGTTTGGGCTGGGACCCTCCTGATGCTTTTGCGGGACCCTAACTTAAGTTTGTGCTGGTACCCTACCTGATTTTGTGCTGGGACCCACCTGATGTTTTGTGCTGGACCCTACCTACATCTTTGTGTTGGTACCTCTACCTACATTTTTGTGCTTGGTACCCTCACCTACATGGTTGTGCTGGTACCCTACTACTGTTTGTGCTGGTTGCCCTACCTACATGTTGTGCTGGACTCTCCCGTGATTTTTTGCTTGGTAACCCTACCTGAT
>CM033470.1:104848095-104868043 GCA_019447015.1 Hymenochirus boettgeri | reverse complement strand
CTACCTGATGTTTGTGCTGGGACCCTACCTAATGTTTGTGCTGGGACGCTACCTAAAGTTTTTGCTGGTACCCTACATGATGTTTGTGCTGGGACCCTACATGATGTTTGTTCTGGGACCCTACCTAAAGTTTGTTCTGGGACCCAACAAGATGTTTGTGCTGGGACCCTACCTGATGTTTGTGCTGGAACCCTACCTGATGTTTTTGCTTGGACCCTACCTAAAGTTTGTGCTGGGACCCTTCCTGATGTTTGTGCTGGGACCCTACCTAAAGTTTGTACTGGGACGCTACCTAAAGTTTGTGCGGCTACCCTACCTGATGTTTGTGCTTGGACCCTACCTAAAGTTTGTGCTGTGACGCTACCTAAAGTTTGTGCTGGTACCCTACCTGATGTTTGTGCTGGGACCCTACCTGATGTGTGTGCTGGGACCCTACCTGATGTTTGTGCTGGGACCCTACCTGATGTTTGTGCTGAGAGCCTACTTAAAGTTTGTGCTGGGACCTTACCTGATGTTTGTGCTGGGAACCTACCTGATGTTTGTACTGGGACCCTACCCAAGGTTTGTGCTGGGACCTTACCTGATGCTTTTGCTGGGACCCTAACTTAAAGAGCATGTCCACCCGAATTTTTATTTTTTTATATGGTATTCCCCATGGGCTCCCAGCCCCAACCGCATTATTTATTTTTTTAAAAAGCCCCCCAAACTCTACTTACCTCCCCTCTTTCCACCGCCGCGCTCCCGGCCCTCTGCTTGCTAGAAAATGCAAGCAGAGGGGCGGGACCGGCAGCCGCGTCTGTGATTGGCTGAGCGGCAGCCAATCACGGGTGTGATAAAATGTCATTTTTAAAATTCTATTTTATTTCAGGCACAATCAATGGACTAGGCAAAAGATTTCCTTGCCCACCAAATTCCCATCTCAGTTTATTATAAGTGGCTCACCCAGGATGAAGAAAAGCAAAGACATTTTGCCCCTCATGGGGCAAGCGCAGGATTTTTAAGGGGGAGATTTCTAAATTGGGTTACCACTAAACAAGCCCAGTAGGAGGTTCATGACGAATACATCAATGTTTTCTATGATACTAGCAAAAAACGAGCAACCCAACCCCCCCCCCCCGTGTCACGTGCCATATGGTGACTACACAAAACTGTCTTAATATATAAGATACAGATCATATAATAATATTATATAAAATGTACCCCTTAATGGGTCGCAATATGACCCATCAGTAGATTTATATTCTTATAATACATAAGTCTCTAGCATTTCAATGGAAGTGCAGTGGCGAGAATCTATATTACAGTCACTCAGTGAGTGATCACTGAGTGACTTTCTGTATCCTGCCCCTCCCCATTTCTATCTCCCTGCCTGTATTAGTAATGTAGATCAACCCAATTTTTGTACACTGACTGACTGATGAATTACTGTGCTGATAAGGAGGAGCGAGCGGCCGAGTCAATTATGAATCACAGGATGCACTGTGCCTGTGCTGGATTTTTCTTTTTTTGACCTTATGATTATATGGAATAATACGCTACCTAAGTGTAATATAAGGATATTACTTTACGTCGGAGTTCCCTGACCTCTATAAAAACACTCGGCCTAACAGCCGTTTTTATATGGTCAGGGAACTCCTCTGTGGTGTAATATCCTTATATTACACACGTAGGTAGCATATTATCCCTTGTAATTGTACTTGGTTGAAGAACGCACACCATTAACCTTCTTGCTTTTAATTTATCAGTGACATGCTGGCACAACGTTTCGGGGAGTGTCCCCTTCCTCAGTGCACCTGAAGGAAGGGGACACTCCCCGAACGTTGTGCCAGCATGTCACTGAATAAATATTAAAAGCAAGAAGGTAATGGTGTGCGTTCTCAACCAAGTACAATTTACAAGATAAAGCAAGCTGTGGTGGGCAAGTAAAGAGGAGCAGCACCTATAATAAGAAGGGAGTGCGGGGAAAATCATTATAATTGAGCATATTATCCCTTATATAATCAGTGCACTTCTATGTAGTAACATTTAAGAAGCGCTGCTAACCATTTCGCTACCCTCCTGGCATTGCACTGACCGCAGCTGAACTCTTGCGCGATCAACTACTCTTCTAATGCGGGAAATGAGCAGCCAGCAGATATTACGCAACCTGCAAAGTAAATGTAAGTACGGACATACTTACATTTACTTTGCAGGTTGCGTGATATCTGCTGGCTGTTGATTTCCTGCAGTAGAAGAGTAGTTGTTTGCACAAGGTAGGTATTTTACTACTAATCTCTTGGCCCCACAAAGAAGTTAATTAGCATACTACAGTGAGTGTGCTGACACCATTCTGTCCCCATACAGTGTGAGAGCTGTTGCCACCCTGAGTTCCCCTCGCTGTGCATGTGCCCAATGCTAGACTGCAGAAAAAAACTAAAGCAAGTGTTTGACAGCATTAAATCACAAGCGGCCACAGAAGAGTCATTAAGTAGTAAGGAGAAATGAAAGCTAAAGGAGAGGATACAGCACTTATTATGACAGATTTATTGCAGGTTTTCTTGATTTGGTATAGCCCCCTCAGGTCCAGAAGCATATATAGTGTGTGGCGAAGTGAGGGTTAAGGCATGGCAGTTTCTGTTTGTGTGTGTGTGGGGGAGGGTGAAGGCATGAGGGAAGTAACTGTGAGTCCAAGATCAGAGGGGCGGAAGGGTTAAGAGCACCATTGTCACATTTGGGACGCAGATGTATACAGGTACAAGGGGTACATTATAAAAGAAAATGTACCCCCTACTTTAAATTATATAGATATCAGATGTCACCTCGGGGTTCCGTGCCCTTTATAAAAGCACTAGGCCTGCAGGCTTGTGCTTCAATATGGTCACGGTACTCTTCGCTAACATCTAATATCTTTATAATTTACAGTAAGGGGTACATTTTCTACTATAAATCCTCTGATTGCCATGATTACTGTCACAGCTGGCCAATACAGATATTCCCTTTACTTATGTTATCAAGTATATTTATTATGTTTGGGTACACACAAACAGATTTTTCAGGCCAACCGAGCAATTCTTTTATGTATTGGTTGGGCCGAATAATCTGAGGTGATTTTCGTCTGCGGCGGTGAATGATGTCAGTTGTCCATTTGCCTGGATCGAGTAAATCACTGCCGAACGTGTGGCCCTTTTGCTGCAAACAACAGTGCTTCATCCCGGCTGAACGATATAGATGAAATATTTGTCCGTGTGTACCCAGCTTAATGTTCTGTTTTACTGAGAAATCCACATTTGCACTACTTTACCATTAGTGTCTTTAAAAGTCAGAGCTGTGACACTGACGGTGGATCTTATGGAATTTGCTGAATATTGTTGGTATCGGGACCTATCGGGCAAGACACAAAAATTCCATTACCAGTTCCTTTTACTAAAGTAGAGGGAGCTGATAAAATCAGACCATTTAAGGGCACATTGAACAATCATTCTGTATAAAGAATATATGGATAAGCATTCCTGTATCTATATAATATATGAGGGATAATACGCTTTTAATATACTTTTTATATGCTTTTATACAGGTCAGGGAACTCCGAGGTAAAGTAATATCCGTATATTATTCTGTATATAGACCCAGTCTTAGCAATCACCTCAAGCTGCAGGTTAAATGTTAATACAGATCTCTATGCTGCTGTCAATCACAAAAAAAATCTGCTTCTCACTCACAGTTCAATTAACAATATAACAATCTATATATTAATATATATAACAGTCTATGGACCCCGGGAGAAGTGGACCAGCAGACTGCACTGAGCAGGCAGAAAGGGGGGATTCCAGGCACCAGGAACCCCCCCTCCCCTAAACATGCCCTTGAAAAGATATGTTTAATGTTACATTAGCCCATATTTCCCACAGACAGGGGCTGGAGCAATAAGATGTGCTAAAATTTGCTTGTGTTTTTAATTTATTAAGATACAAGAGTATATATCATGATGTCATAATAGGTTTCCATGGCAACACACACTTCAGAACAACAATCCTGGTTTTTATCAGTAGCCTTTTTGAACCAGGAGAGGTTAGTACATATTTTATTTTCTCCTTAATTTCAGTATTTCCACACACACATATAAGAGAGTTAGAGATTCAGTAATATATATAAAAGACAAAGAATTTTAAAATGCTGATTACACCTAAAACATTCTCCAAATAATCCGTTTATTCATATCTGGGCTTTCTGGCAAAATAAGATTTTTTAATTGTAGAAACGTCCCTTAAAATGAAACCATTGAACATAAAATTGAACATCTTTTTATTCAAATTGATTTTTTTAACAATACTTTGTGTAATATACAGAATTAACACAAAGCTATACAGATACAAAAGGCAGCACACCATTTGTGATATAATAGATAGATCCAACAGGAGTTATTAAAGAAGTGTGTACAATTGTTAAGGTACTTGAAGAGAAATATTAATGTAAAATGGGTACAACTTAGTCTATGTGGGAGTCCCAACTGTCAAAAAAGTAGTAAACTGTAAAATGGGCATTAAAGGATAACTATCGTGTATAGAGTTTATTTTAAAAAACAGTTAAACTGAAAAGTACATGGGACAGGAATTTAGGATTGGTAATTCCTAACTGATTCTGCCAGTTTTCCTCATGGCTTCAGCACTATCTTTAATACAGGAATAGTCCAGGACCAGGGCCGGCCTTAGGATTAATGGCACCCTATGTAAGATTTGGTCCTGGCGCCTAGCACCTCCTCCAAAACACCCCCCTGGGCACATACAATATGCTGAATGCTGCTTGCCTTGGCCTGCTTCAAATCAAGTTCCCCTCCTGCACTTACTGATTTTCAGTAACTTCAGTTTTGCTAGTATCATAGAAAACATTGATGTATTCGTCATGAACCTCCTTCTGGGCTTGTTTAGTGGTAACCCATTTAGGAATCTCCCCCTTAAAAATCCTGTGCTTGCCCCATGAGGAATGGTCTAAAATGTTTAAAGAAAAAAATAGCATAACCTGAGGGGCTTTACAGTAGCATACAATTGTATAGTATTTTTATTGAGGGTAAAATGTTTCATTCACAGATTAATAATAATGAAATAAAGGTTAGAATTATAATTGTTTTTCGGATTGAAATCATAAATTAAAAGGCTACAATTAATTTATAACCATTTTAGACGCAGGGAAAGGCGGTGTACCGTGTTAGCCAGTCAAAATGTTTACAGGGTAACAAAAGTGTTATAAAGGTGATACCTTTATTGGATAACTAAGATAATCATAGCAAGCTTTCAGAACATTTTTCAAGCTGAATACAATGAAGCTGTGGTGCTCTCTGATATATATACAACATTCAGCTCATAGATCAAATTACCAGAATAAAAGGAATATCATCAGTGTGGACGGTGTTAACTAAGACATATAAAAGGGAGCCTGCAAGGGACAAACAGATAAGGTACAAGATACTGTGGATCAAAGTGGCTGATATAAATAATAGTAAGTTACTGAAGTGTGAAGTAAAAGGAATTCCATGTGATTAACTGGCCCAATGTCTCTATAGATGTTTGTATTTCTGTCTTGGTGCAGGCAGTTCTAATCTATATAGTTTGCTATAAATCCAAGGCCCAGGTTCAGTCCCTTATAGAAAAAGAGCAGTGCAGAAAGGGTTTCTATGTAACCAGCTAGTCATATAATGCTTTTGTATGACTATTTTAATACTAGTGTAATATAATAGTTTTTACCTAGTTACCTACAGGAAAAAGAGCCAAAGGCTTGTTTACACTACACCCGTGTTGGACAAGACAAGAATAACGGACTATCCATTATGTTCCTTGTGCAGCGTGAACGGTACCTTATAAAATTCCTCATAAAATCCCAAAATAATAGAACAAGTAGTATTAGAATAGATTTTGAATAGATAAATTGCATCTACCAATATTCTGTATTCTGTTATAAGGATTTATACAATACAACGTTGTTTCCATTGGTTTGCTTTATGTCATGGTGAACGCTTAACTCTCCACAGATTATGGTTAATCTCATGGTTTGAAATGTCTTTGCTTTTCTTCATCCTGGGTGAGCCACTTATAATAAACAGGAATCTTTGCCTAGTCCATTGCGAGCTGTGCCAGAATGAAAAGATTTTAAAAATGACTTTTATCACACATTATATTTCATCATCTTTACATACACTGTAGTATTATCCTTATTTACGTCAGTTTTAATGTAAAAATGTGATTCTGAGAGTAAAAGAGAGAGAATTTTCTCCAATAAGCAGCAGTCAGTCATTATCCTTGACATCAGCTGTGGTGGCCATGAATGGACTGCAGCTACCTTGGGACTGGGAACTATAAGAAGGGGCAGAGAACTTTGTGCTGATGCTTATTGGTACCACCTTGCAGATCTGTAAGCATTGAAGTTAGCTGTGTATACATTTTTAATTAGGATGGACTTGCCCTTAAACAAGTGTTATTACTGTTATTAACCTCCACGTCTCAGCCAGAAAGGTTTAGATTTTATTTATCATGTTTAAAAAGCTTGTATGAGTGAGTAAGGGTCATTATGGTCTCGTGTACAGCTTACAACTGTTTTGGGGATACCTGATTGAAATGTTGTTGTGTTGCTGTGGTGTTCGTTAAATAAATGGGTTAATACCCTTTAACCCTTCACTGCAGGAGATTTTCATTTTTTTTTGCGTTAACTGCCAGAAGAATTTTTCAGGATTTTGGCCCTTAATCGCTTTAGACTATTTTACAGTAGGAAACCTTGCAGTAAATCGGAATATTATACATTGTTTTTTTCAGCCACAAGTCTACTTTAATATGGTAACAAAATTTGTAACTTTTCTGGAAATTTTACGGATTATGGTTTAAAATATGTAAAAAAAATGAAAAATTTGCAATTTCTGGTATTTACCCATTTTTACTTATTATCTTAGGTACGCACAAAAATTTACGGTTCTAAAGCTCTGATACTCCCGAGTACAACGATACCAGAATATGTAGGTACCTGACTTTTCCTATACAGGAGACCCCCCAAACTAAAATGCACCTTCAAGAATATTACACCAATTAAAATGTTTAACCACTACTGACAGTTAACATAGAATATCTACCAAATTAACTAAAATATCCCCACAAGTGAGAGTATTTTTAGAAACTACACACCCGCAGGATTTTATGAGTGAGGTAAGTTGTCGATTAAAATGCAGATACCCGGACGCAGCTCCTTCGTCAAATGGTAAGTTATTTTCTCACATTTTCCTTTTTTCCCTCAACTGTAAAATCAGAGACAAATCAAATGGGAATTTCAGCTAAAAACTGTGGAGGAAAGTTCAAACGCATCTCAAATATGAAAGCTAACCCCCGAATAAAACGGTATGCACATTCATGGGTGTACCCAGAGACATGGCTACCAAACTAACCCAGAGCGTGACCAGTGCCAATGTCAGTAGCAGCAAAACAATTTTGCAGTTTTGTATTTGAACAGTCTGCAGTTTTCCACAAAAACACCCCCCCAACTCAGAAAGAAATACCCCCCACAAACTATATATTCCTGAAATCTACACACCTTCAGCTATGTAACGCTGTAGTTGTTCATTCATACCATCAATGGTGTGGGTGCAGTCTTCGTAGAAATTTGCACTTTTACAGATTTCCAAAAAAATGAACATCAAAACAACATTGAAAAAGTAGAAATCATCCAAAACCCCATGGAATGTAAAAAAGGTTACCAAATATTCAATCTCCCAAATGTCCTGAATCAAATGGTATGCAATAGGCAATTAACACACGCAGAGTGGGAAGCGAAAAGCACAAGTGAGACAATGCACGATGGCTCAGAAACGGCAAAAATATTAGCCAACCCGAATTTGGACAGTCTGCAGTTTTTTCAACAAAACACCTCCGTAACTTAGAAATAACCCCCACCAACTATATATTCGAATTTTACCACACCATAGCTATGTAACACTGTAGTTTGTTCATTCATACCATCAATGGTGTGGCGCGCAGTTCTTCGTAGAAGTTCGCATTTGTCTGAAAAATGAACACAAAAACAACTTCAAAAGGTAGAAATCATGCCAAAACCTCTCAGGAATGTAAAAAAAAGTTACTAAATATCAATCTCCCAAATGTCCTGAATCAAACGGTATGCCATAGTGTGGTTACACATGCGGAATTGGAAGCGAAAAGCCACAAAGTGAGACAATGCACGAGGCTCAGAAACAGCGAAAATATTAGCCAATTCCGAATTTGGACAGTCTGCAGTTTTTCCACAATACCCCCGTACTTAGAAATAACCCCCAACAGGACATATATTCCTGAAATCTACACACCTCAGCTATGTAACACTGTAGTTGTTTATTCATACCATCAATGTGTGGGTACAGTCTTTGTAGAAGTTCGCATTTGACTGAAAAATGAACAAAAAACAACTTCAAAGGTAGAAATCATGCCAAAACAACATAGAATGTAAAAAAAAAGTTACTAAATATCAATCTCCAAATGTCCTGAATCAAACGGTTATGCCATATGTGGTTACACACGCGGACGTGGAAGAAGGCCATGAAGTGAGACAATGCACAATGACTCAGAAACAGCCAAAATTTTCAGCCAAATCTGAATTAAACAGTCTGCAGTTTTTTCCCACAAACAACCCCACAAAACCATATATTTCTCGAATCACACACCTTTATCTACGTAATTCTTGTTTGTTCATTCGTACAATCAATGGTGTGGGCGCAGTTCTTCGTAGAAGTTCATAGTTTTAGCAGATATTTCTAAAAAAAATTAGAAAAAAACACTCTCAGAAAGAAGAAAAAGCATGCCAAAAATCCCAAGTTATGTAAAAAAAAAGTACCAAATATCAATCTCCCAAAATGTCCTGAATCAAATGGTATGCCTATGTTGGTCACACGCAGACGTGGAATCAAACTAGCCACAAAGGTGAGCCAATGAACAGTGGCCCAATTACAGCAACTTTTCAGATTTGTCAGACTAAACACCCCTCTATATTAGAAATACCCCCCAAAACATAAAATTCTTGGACCACACACCTTCAGCTACACAATGGTGTGATTCTTTTATGCATACCACCAATGATGTGGGGCAGCTTCGTGTACAATTGCTTTCTAATAGATTTCAGGAAACAATGTATAAAAATACAATTCAAGCTTAAAAATCATGGCAAATTTCAATTGCATGTAAAAAAACTTGTCAATTATCAATCTTCCAAATGCCCTGAATCAAAACGGTATGCCATATGTGTGGGTGCAACAAGAGACGTGGCACCAACTAGCTCAAATGGGACGCCTGCACAAGTGGTAATTACAAGAAAAAAATCAAAGTGCTCTGTAATTTCAAACAGCCCCAAAATTGGAAATGCCCCCGAAATAAAACCCCCACTAATATCATCTCCCACATGTTCTGAATCAAACGGTATGCCATATGGTGGATGTACACAGAGACGTGGCCACAACTACCTCAAATGGGACACATGCACAAATGAAATTACAAGAAAAAATCAAAGTGCTCTGTAATTTGAACAGCCTACCCTAATTCTAAGGAACCCGCCCCGAAACTGGAAATTCCCCCACAAACTATAATTTTTGGAATCTACACACCTCAGCTACGTTACGGGGCCATGCTTCATACATACATGAAGAATTCCAGGACCCAGTGATATCCAAAGAACTCTGTGTTTTAGGAGGTTTGTGAAAATAAAATAAGATGATTCAAGGGTTGAAATCCTACCTAAACCCACTTGACAAGCAAAAAAAAACCCACTCTAAATAGCACCCTTCCACATATCCTGCATCAAACGGTATGCTATATGTGTGGGTGCACACAGAGACTGGCCACCAACTAGCTCAATGGGACACTGCACAAATGCAATTACAAGAAAAAATCAAAAGTGCTCTGTTTTTTGAACAGCCTACCCTTTTTCAAAGGAAACAGCCCTAAACTTGGAAATACCACCCAACAAACTATATATTTTTTGGAATTTATGCACCTTCAGCTACGTTTCGGTACACATGCTTTCATAACATACATGAAGAATTCCAGACCCAGTGATCCAGAAAGAACTCCGTGTTTTTAGGAGGTTTTGTGAAAAATAAAATAAGATGATTCAAAGGTTGAAATCCTACCTAAACCCACTTGACAAGCAAAAAAACCCACTAAATGTCAATCTCCCCACATGTCTGAATCAAACGGTATGCCTAGCGTGGATGCAAACAGAGACGAGGCCACCAACTAGCCCAATGGGACGCATGTAGAAGTGCAGTTACAAGAAAAAACAACCACAACCCCCCCCCACACACCACACTCTCCCCCTTTTAGTGGTATTTTAGTGAAAACGGTTGTATGGAGAGTCCACACACGTTTTTACACACTTTATGATCCTAAAATTTAGCCCGGTCTTTTTTTGGTACCTCTGAAAAATTTCCTTATAAAATAGGCTTAGTTTCCTGTGAAATCATACAAATAGTATCTGCGTTTACTTTACCGATATAACCGGTGACATTGGGAAGCTTGAGAAGACAAAGTTTTTTGCTAATTTATAGTTTTAGGTAAAAAAAAAAAAAGGTGTGGTATCACTTAAGATTTTTTTATGTGCATTTCCCCTTTTTTTTTTTTGATCATTCCCAAAAGATGATCATCAAATCATTTGGGAATGATAACAAACTGGAATGCGGGCATAAATGCCCGTTTTCCAATTTGAAACCCGATCGGAAAAATCACTTCCCTGGAAATCATTTTCCAGGAAGTGATTTTCATTCATTGGCAAAGATCAATAATTTGGGATCAGAAGTGATCACCAAATTTGATCTTGTCCCCATTTTTTTCCTAAGTCTTCGCTAAGTAGCAAAGACTTAGAAAAAATCCATTTGTGAATGGAACTTTGAGTTCCATTACCCAAAATGTATAGTAAAGCTGTTAGCTTGACAGCTTTTACTATACTTAGGGACTGCAGCATGATCTTGAGGATCACCGTGCAGTACCTCAACTAGACCACCAGGGGGAGACCAGGGAGAAGCCTAAGGGAAGACCCTAGTGAAGCAGGAAACCATGTGATCTCACTGGGGTTTCCCTTATCGCACGGAACTGCTCTCCTTCTGCTGCCGGCTGCTGCTCCTGGCTCCTTCAAGAAAGGTTAAGTATCTCCCGATTCCCACATCAGTTTGAACAAAACTTATGGGGGATCGAGGGGGCTAGGGGGGGAGTTGAATTCTGCCCCTGATCGCCCCTAGTGCAGGCAGATTTTTTTTTTAAAGGGAAAGCACAGATCGTATATTCACGATCTGTGGCAGTTAAAGCATTCTCTGCACAGACGTGAATATACGATCTGTGGAGGAAAGGGTTAATCAATATTGGAATTTTGCATGGGCTGTTCTGCCTGATTGCGTGTTGTATGTTGTGGGACGTGTCTGAGCGTCTGGGGCTTGCACTGCACTTACATTTACACAAACAGTGGTGGTAGTGGGGCTAACTTTTAATTGCTTATGTACAAGTTTGCCTGTGCTATAATCAGTAAACAATTATCATCTGATTGGTTGCTGCAAATTAACAGCATGGGCAAATCTTTACTATTGTGATCTTAAGGGGAGACAAGACAACACTGTAAAGGTGCACATACACTACTACACTGTCTATAGACATGGTCTAAACTATCTAATATCTATAGCGCTGGCAGTTTCTCACCTTCTGACGTTCCCGCATAGATCCTGTCGACCCATTCATTTTTGCAATCGCAAGAAAAGAACGGGTCAGTCAGTTCCTTGAATGTCACAGGAATATTGGATGGTGAATTCCTAGCATATGTTCTGGTGTCGTAAACAGGGCTTTTTTACTCTGTAAACTCTGTTCTGGTGGCGGAACGGGTTCGCACCTGTAAACTCTGTTCTGGTGGCTGGAACAGGGTTCAGCAGACTGGAACTTGTTCTGGTGTCCGGAACAGGGGTCTGCACCCTGGGAACTCTGTTCTGGTGGCGGAACAGGTTCAGCACCCTGGGAACCTGTTCTGGTGGCGGAACAGGGCTTTCACCCTGGGAACTTGATCTGGAGGCCAGAACAGGGGTCTGCACCCTGGGAACTCTGTACTGGTGGCCGGAACAGGGGGCTGCAGCCTGGAAAATCTGTTATGGTGGCCGAACAGGGGTCTGCACCCTGGGAACTCTTTTCTGGTGGCCGGAACAGGGGTGCCAGCCTGGGAACTTTGTTCTGGTGGCTGGAACAGGGGTCTGCACCTGGGAACTCTGTTTTGGAGACTGGAACAGAAAAACATCATGTAGGGTACCAGCAAAAACTTTAGGTAGCATCCCAGCACAAACATCAGGTAGGGTCCCATCACAAACATCAGGTAGGGTCTGTTACCGATCTTCAGGGAGAGCCCCAGCAAACCTCTCACTGGACGCAGAGTCTAAGTGTCTGTTAGTCTTCTCCAGAGCCTCTGATGGTGAGGATGTTTAGCTGCCGGACAGACACCAGGTTGCGGTTCCAGATCAAGGTCTACCGAGACCAACCCGCAGGGTGAGAGGCAGGTGGTAACGGGAGCAGGTGGAGTACGGAGTACAGGCAAGAGCACGGAGGTTAAACTGGAAACAGAAGCTGACTGGGACAATATGGATGCTGAAGGCTGACTGGAAACGAAGCTGGCTGTAGGAATATGGATGCTGAAGGCTGTACTGAAAACAGAAGCTGGTGTAGGAATAGGATGCTGAAGGCTGTACTGGAAACAGAAGCTGGCTGTAGGAATATGGATGCTGAAGGCTGTACTGGAAACAGAAGCTGGCTGTAGGATAGGATGCTGGAGCTGTACTGGAAACAGAAGCTGGCTGTAGGAATATGGATGTGAAGGATGACTGGAAACAGAAACTGGCTGTAGGAATATGGATGCTGAAGGCTGTACTGGAAACAGAAGCTGGCTTGAGAATATGGTCAGGAACAAACTGGGCAGAGCAAATACAACAAGCAAGGAGCTGAAGAACAGATACAGCTATACTGAACTGGCAGCAAGATCTCACCACGTGGGGAGGCTTATGAAGGCCCCCCTCACGTCATCGCCCTGCGTCGGAGCGTGCCCGTGCGCCCCAGCTGACCCATGTTCCGGCCGCCGGACTCCATGCCCCCCGTGCGTCCTGTCATGCGCGCGCACGGGGTGCCTGTGAAGGAGCGTTGCCCCAGGTAAGACCCGAACCCTTACATTGCCCCCCCCACGGGCAACCTCCGGGTGCCTACCATTTTCTCTGGGTGTCTTGAATGAAAAATTTTGATCAGCCTAGGAGCGTGGACTTGCTCAGCCGGTTCCCACGAATTTTCTTCAGGACCAAAACCTTTCCATTTGACCAGAATATCGCAGGTTCCCTGCCGACACCTTGACATCCAGAATGGCTTCAATCTATACTCTAACATTCTCAAGCAAGATAGGCGGCGGAGGAGGAGGTGGAGGAACCAAGAGGAGGTTAGTGATCTCCTTCTTAAAAGAGGAGACAATGAAATACTGGGTGTACCTTCAAAGATTGAGGAAGTTCTAGTTCAAAAGCAACGGGTTAATACACCTTTTAATCAAAAATGGTCCAATAAAACGAGGGCCCAGCTGGTGAAGGGATCTTCAACCTCAGATTTCGTGTTGACAGCCAAACAGAGTCACCAAACCTTAAAATTTGACGAATCCCTTCTAGCTCTATTAGCAGACCTTTGAGCCTGGACTTGGGCCTGAGTGATGAAGGACCTTAGTTCTGTGAATCTCTGTCTTATACCTCCAACCGAGTTTGAAGATCTGGGACCTCAACTGCTGCCGGGAAATCAACAAGGAAGGTTGGATTAAATCCATAGTTTGCAAAAATGGTGAACATTTAATGGAGGAATGAATCGCGTTATTATAGGCAAACTCGGCCAATGGTAAGAGGGAAGACCAATCCTTCTGAGAAGCGAGAAGTAACAACGAAGGTATTGTTCAAGCGTTTGATTGGTCCTTTGGTCTGTCCATTGGACTGTGGGTGGTAACCTGAGGAAAAGGAATTATGAATGTGTAAAGATTTACATAGTTCCTTCCAGAATTTAGAGGTGAACTGTACCCCTCTATCCGAGACGATATCCGTGGGTACAGGGCCGTCTCGCTAATGAGCCACATTGAGACAAAGTAGCAGAGCGGCACTTCAAAGTTTAAAAAAAAACAAACAATGATCTTACCTGCGCTGGGCAATGAGAGGGAGGGAGGAAGCGCCACATGTGAGAGGCGGAGCTTGCGTAAGGACCATTCTCTGTGCGCCCGACGTCCAACAAACTACCTTAAACTATCTGCATCCTGGAGGGGCCAGACGGGTAGCTAGGTCCGAGGAGGAATGGAAGCAGCCGAACGGAACAGGGACATCTCAGTCACCCAGCAGCCAGGCTGAGATTGTCTCCTTCTGAGAATGGATCCAAGTGCTGCCTGATGCCCTTAGGTCAGGTGAGGGAGTCGGACATACATCGGGACTTCAGGAGGTTCAGTGGGCGGGAGATTTAAACTCCTGCTTCTGTTCTGTGTCTGTGTGTGCAGCTACGATCATCTGACAGGTGACAGCTGAAGGAAACCGGAGCACAGACATAGCAAAGTTTGGGGGAGGAAGCAGCAGCAGTCAGCAGAGATCACAGGAGGTCCAGCAATGTGAAGGTGAGCAGGGAAAGGGTTAGGGTCTGGATATGGAGAGAAAAGTAATATGGAATGGGGGTGAGGGGGGTAGATAAACAGCCTGGTTATTTGTAATAATACGTGGAGGAGAGATTGAAGGCTACAATATAAAAACATTACATTAAGAGGGGAATAATGGGAGACAGGAAACAGAGCAAGTAGAAGGGAGAGCAAACATTGAATGGTGGGATCTGTGGGGTACAAATCAATATAACAAACAAACTGGCCATTCGCCTTGCATTTTCATTACACAATCCTATAACAGAGTATACGTATGATGGCCACTTTCCTAGACAGGCTATTACAGTGTATTACAATGTGTAAAGATTGTACAATTGGATTGTAACTGGCCATACACTCTAGAGATAACGGGTTAATCCTATCGGGAGAAAAATGGGATTTATGCAAATATCATCAGTGTTTAGGGGCTGTTCCCTACCAATCGTAGTGCCGATAAATGACCATAGTCGGCATGGTTGGTCAGGAACCACTAGGCCCTCCATTTTTTGTTCCATCTAGATGTGCTGTCAAAGATTGGCTTGTAATGCCAGTCTAGAACCACCTCCCCAATACTTCCAGTATTTGTCCATTCGCCAGTTAATGGTGAATCTAGACCGGCATTAGTCTGATTAAATGATAACACTGACAGTATACATTTGTAGCATTTAGCTTGGATTAAAATATTGAACTGTGGTCAGCTTTAGCTATCAAGACCTATTTAAATCCCTGTTGTGTCTAAAGGTGCCCGCACATTAGAACCATATCTGTGTGCCAATACTTTATCAGAGTTTGTGCAATTGATTTTACCAGATTTGTTGCCAACCATTGTATGTGAGAGAGGGTGTATGTACAGTATGTGTGAGAGAGTATATGTACAGTATGTGAGAGAGTGTGTATGTGCAGTATGTGTGAGAGAGTGTATGTACAGTATGTGAGAGAGTGTGTATGTGCAGTATGTGTGAGAGGGTGTATGTGCAGTATGTGTGAGAGAGTGTATGTACAGTATGTGAGAGAGTGTGTATGTGCAGTATGTGTGAGTATGTACAGTATGTGAAAGAGAGCGTGTGTAAAGTATGCATGAGAGTATATGTATGTTTAGTGTATGTGAGAGTGTTTATACAATGCAGGAGAGTGAGATAGGGAATAGAGACTGCAGGAGAGGTAGTATGTGAGGGATAGAGGACAGAGACTGCAGGAGAGAGAGAGAGAGAATGTGAGAAATAGAGGATAGAATATGAATGGGACCTTTACTGTCTGTTGTCACTGTATGGGACCTTTACTGTCTGGTCTCACTGTATGGGACCTTTACTATCTGGTCTCACTGTATGGGACCTTTACTGTCTGGTCTCACTGTATGGGACCATTACTGTCTGGACTCACTGTATGGGACCTTTACTGTCTGGTCTCACTGTAATGGGACCTTTACTGTCTGGTCTCACTGGATGGGACCTTTACTGTCTGGTCTCACTGTATGGGACCTTTACTGTCTGGTCTCACTGTACATGTGTTGGATATTGTTAAAAGGCATTTCATATGGTTAGATTAGCTTTAGATAGTTTGTTAGGTTAGGCTAGGTTAGACTAGTTAGGTAAGTTAGGGCCCTATTAAAAGGAACATTGACATTGACGTGGTGGCAGGTTATTTTGGGCAAAATTTTTATTCTTCTGTTATTATGGTGTTGATTATTGTCTATTTAAAGAAAATGTACAAATAAATGGTGCCAAGTTTAAAATGACAAAATGGCTAGCCGCACTCCCACAGACAGCCACGCCCACACACAAGCCACGCCCACTTTGCTCCGCCGGCGGCGCGACGCATATAGGCGGCAATCAGGGTTTGGCTCAGGTGGCAAAATCCCTAGAGACACCCCTGCGTGGGTACTCCATGAAGGCGAACAACCTCTCTTATAAAAATGTCTGCCGTCATTGCGGCTGAAGGTACCCCCTTTAATGGAATGAAATGGGCCATCTTGGTTAGTCGATCCACTACCACGAAAATCGTATTGAAAGTCTTGGATCTGGGAAGTTCCACGATAAAGTCCATGCAAATCATGTCCCAAGGGCGAGTAGGAACCGGCAACAGACATAGTAACCCATATGGCCTCTGCCTAGGAGCCTTGAATCTAGCACAAGTGGCACAAGCGGCAACCAAATCCTTACAATCCTTAGCCATTTTAGGCCAGAAAAAATGTCTATTCAGGAGATCCAAGGTCTTGTGAAGTCCGAAATGTCCTGCTAGAGGGTGGCAATGGCAATACTGTAATACCGCAGCTCTCGCCGAAGGAGGAACAAACACCTTGTCTTGGAAATAGATGAATCCATCTTGGGCTGGTGGGCCGTTAGAAGAGGATTGAAGAGAGGCTTGTTTGATGGTCCGAGCCAGATCGGAGTGAAGCAGCAAAAAATTTGACTTGGAAAGAATCATATCAGGTTTATCGGAAGACATATCCTCGGAGAATTGTCTTGAAAGTGCATCCGCTTTTCCATTCTTCGACCCAGGACGAAAAGTGATGTGGAAATTGAAACGGGTGAAAAAGAGAGCCCACCTGGCTTGACGAGGCTTTAGTCTTTTAGCCGTCTGTAAATACTCCAAATTCTTATGGTCAGTGAAAACAACAATCGGGTGGTTAGCTCCCTCAAGAAGATATCGCCATTCCTCTAAGGCGGACTTAATGGCAAGTAGCTCCCGATCTCCCACATCATAGTTCTTTTCGGAAGGAGAGCACAAACATCAGTTAGGGTCCCAGCACAAACTTTAGGTAGGGTCCCAGCAAAAACATCAGGTAGAGTTCCAGCACAAACATCAGGTAGGGTTCCAGCACAAACATCTGGTTGGGTCCCAGCACAAACTTTAGGTAGAGTCCCAGCACAAACTTAAGTTAGGGTCCCAGCACAAACGTCAGGTAGGGTCCCAGCACAGTTATATCCTCTCTCTCAAGGATTATATAACTTCCACCTAAAGATCCCAGGCACTCCACCAAATCTGCACACTCACACTGTATGAGAATGGTATGTGACACTAAATATTTGAGGTTGAATAAAGACATACGTCCATCCAGTTCAACCCATCTTGCAATATCCTCATTTCCTGCCTAACTGTTGATCCAGAGGTTCTGAATGCAAGGTGTGGATGCATTGAGGCTTAGCCCTCAGGGCGGAGGGGCAGGGCAGAGGTGATGTCACTCAACCTACTGAAAATAGGAAGCTTGAACATTCACCCCAATATAATATCTCACAGGCTGCAGGCAGAGATGTGATTGTCAGCTCATTTTAAAGGCTTTCAATTAACCCTAACTTGTTTGGAGACCACAGTTGCCCTTTAAGTAAATCCCCCACAGATATTAGCAGAAAGGACCCCTTTGTATTTTAATTTTAGGTAAAACCTTTTTGTATTAATTAAAGGGCATCTATATTGGGAAAATGAACTTTTTTTTTCCTTCCATGTGCCTATATTCTATTCTCCATATTCTTCTTCTCCAGCTCATGATCACAATGATAATAATCTCTGCTCTTTGGTCACTTCTATCTTAACTTTTTTTTTTGTTTTATTATATTTTGGGGTAATTTTTCAATTGTTTGTACTTGCTTCTAAAGTGTTTTGTTGTTTTTTTATTGTTATCAGCCTGGCATCTTTTTGTCGAAAACAAAGAACCCATTTCATGGGATTATCATTTAGGTTCAGATTTCTATTTCATTAGACGCTGGATAACACCAGTCATACACTTATCTGTCAGAAGTCAAGCTGCAGCTGAATAGTCACCCTGCTCGAGCTTTTTACTCATTGGCTCCCTCTTTTTGTACCCTGCTGGAGCTCTTTACTCATTGGCTCCCTCTTTTTGTGCCCTGCTCGAGCTATTCTCCTGTTCGACCCCCTTTGGTGACTATTCAGTTGCAGCTTGACTTCTGACAGATAAGTGTATGACTGCTATTATTACCATATAGGATTTTAAGTGTTTTTATTTTGCTATTTGTCCTGTGCTATACTCCAGTATTTATACTTACCGGTATGCTAATAAAGGGGTTTTATATATTCCAGTATTTATACTTACCGGTATGCTAATAAAGGGGTTTTATATATTTATCTAATTATGAGTGCGGTACTTTCCTATTCTCTTTGTTGTCTTCTTTATAAATAATTGTTTAAGTTTTGGATAGAGAATTAAGGCAAAATTAATAAAATCTACAAATAAATGTGTGTTTTAATGTGAACTTTTTGTACTTACGAAAGATACCACTGGGATGTCATCTTGTTCCTTAAAAATAAAAAAAAAAGTGTTACCAATTTCATTTATAAAAATAACAAAACTTGTACTTTTAACTGTTGACTTTTTGGGAAATTAAACCACTATTACAAATATGATCTACTTTATTTTCTACTTACTGTGTCATTAGAAGAGGGGTCTGGTGTTTGGATATCCTAAAGGGAAAAAAAATATTATGAGTTGTGTGTTATCATGTAAAATGCATTATATAACATCCTAATTACATAGTCAAACACAAACACATATCTTCATTCATCATACCCAGGTGTATTACCAGTAGTACTACCATGGCCACTGACCCTGGATTACAAGGTTGTTAAATGGTTGTGGAACTCATTTGTATAAATACTGCTCCTGATCACTCAGCAGAACACCTTACTTTGGACAAGAAATTTTTTTTTTCAAAAGGAAATGATCAAATCAGATTGATCAGATTGGTAAATGGCATGACGAGCTGTGAAATATAAAAGCATATAAAGGGTGGCATTAAACATGGTGTTGATTAGTTTATGGGCTGGGTACCAAATCAATTACCTCTAAAACAGCTATGCTCTAATCACTACAATGTTTTCACTGTTCTATTGTATCTTTTCTCTACTTACATCAAATCCAGATGGTAATTCCAGCTCGTGCTAAAGGAAAAGACGATCATGATTATTTTTTTTTATTAAAGAATTGCCAGCCAATTTAACATTGAATTAGATATAAAACAAATTTGTTTTTCACCTGTATACAATCATGTATAGTATCTTTAAAGGGCATGTCTACCCCCAAACTAAAAAAATTGCCCAACTGCTGGCCCCACTGGATAGTGTAAAAAAAAATACCTTACCGTACCTTAATCTTTTACTCCATATGGTTTTCATGCAGTGCCTTGTGAAAATCCAGGCAACTGAAGAGTAGGAGCTGTCTGTGTGTAAAATAGTTTCGGCCTCCTTCTTGTCCTCTAAGAGGACTCTGGCATGTGCTGGGGGACTCTCTTGCTCTCTCCCTCCATCCCTTTGTGTCCCTCTGTGCTGTGATTTCCCTTTTTTTTTT